>JABSTQ010001413.1:0-44716 GCA_013358835.2 Ixodes persulcatus | reverse complement strand
TAAAATATGCATACCGTGACCAAACCGTATAAACAGTGCATACCGCAATCCGAACTGGAATACTGTATACCGTAAAATGAATCGTGTCGAAACCGCCTGGCCGGGGCATACCGTAACCTGGACTGGATTACTGTATACCGTAAAATGAACTTTGTACAAACCGTTCGGATGGTGCAGACCATCATCTGAATAGGATTACTGAATACTGTACAATGAACCGTGTTGCCTTTCTAAAAAAACCCATATAGTTTTCATACAAGTTGACGCGTTTGGATCATATGATGGTATAGACATATGGGGCCCGTATTCAAACAGGTCGTACTATATGGGAACGGGTCGCAAACAGGAGCACCCGACCTGATACGGGTCAACCTGTTATGCGGTTCTGAGGCTCTGCACTGACATCAACTCCCGACACCCTCCCTGAAAAGATCATGCAAAAGGAACTAACAAAATAAGTCGAAAGCAGGCACAGTTGCCGAAAAAGATAGATTGCACTCATGACAAAGCAAATAACCCAGCACTGTCATGACATCAACAGGAACACTGAGTTAGCTCCCAAAAGTAGCTTAAAACAGCAACTTTCTGTTGATATCTTGAAGTTGCTCCGCAATATATTTGTTCATGAGACCCCTCCGTTTCCTAGGCGACACATCCAAGGGTCCTTGCGCGATGTTCATGTCGAAGGCATCTGAAAATGAAAAGAACATGAAGGTTATCCATACGCATCGCTGTTAAGTAAACCTTTTTATGTCTAACTAGCACAAAACTGTCTACCAGTTCGATATAGCGGGTAATTTTATATATAAGCTTTAATGAATTTGACATCATACAAGCATGCCACAATTAGAAAAGTTGTTTACACTTGAATTAGCGTATGTACGTCATGAGGGACGCTCTACGCGGCTATTCAGTGGCCGCTTCTTTGGTCTTCAAGGTCTCACCGGCGCACCTTCTCTCCCTTTCTACGCAAAAGATAATTTTTTTTTTCTTTTGCTTGCTTTACGCGGTTGCCCAAAGAAGAAAAAAGCCAGCTTGCAGAGCGAAACGGCGCTCTTGGCAGTTTGATCAATTGGGAGATGCTGCAATTTTCATTCAATGTAACCGCATTTTTCGCTATGCATTTTTATTGAAGCTACTAGTCTGTTCACAAATAATTCGATACAAGGTATAGTTTGAATTCATCGGGTTTGACTGTAGCCCTATATAAAAAAAACACCTTGCAATCATACATTAATTTGTTCCAAATGTGTACTTATTAAGGTGCAATAGAGAACAATTAGCAAGAATCCTATTGATATATCAACGCAAAATAAGTCAGTCAAAATATTTGCCACCTTAATTCTGACCACCTTCTAAATGTAAACTCTGTTTCCAAATCGGCACAGCTAGCCTGCTGTTCGCTACACTACGTTCACACTAAACTGACAGTGCCTTTCGCCGAAACAATCAAAGGCCTGTCTCTGATTGGTTGACTTCACTATCTGTATGTGAGTCTGCAGGGGATGGGGGTTAATAATGCGGTTTAAAGTTGACAGTTGACTGGACCAACGAGCACACAGCTTCTACGGCCCAGTCAGCGGAGGGGTGAATGGAGTAATGGTGACTTGCGAAATCAACGGCACCTCGCGGGTAGAACACAAAACCTGTCAGGGTGTATGCACATAAATTTCAGGGTGGGTTCTTTCGACCGTTAACATAAGCTAAGCAAATGTTCACAGCACCTGGCCGTTTAAACGGAAAGCCGTGACAGTAGATTCAGAAACGCCTCACGGAAATTGCCAATAACTCTGGCCCACCTCCAGATTGACCATATAATATGGTTACAGAGGTGATCTCTCGCTACATTTCAAGAACATCAGTCTTCACTGAATATAATATATCAGCCCACCTAAGTTTAGGCATAGGCCTATAAATGATAAATGTTTAAATCTGTTGTTTCAATATTTCTCTGCCTTATTTGGAATGTCATTCCAGAATTGCCGTTTAACCTGCATCATGCCAATGCATGTGAATTCGGCACTTTTGTTTACTCAGCTCCTTTTCCTACCTTTTTGTTTACCTAAAAACACTGACATTTTTTTATTGTTATGCAAACAAAATTAACAGCTGATGTAGATGATGATCGTCTCTGCTGCTTACTTTATTAGATCTTCCAAAAATTAGCAAAAGGGCTTTATAACACCCTTTGGTATAGATGGCAGAACAAGATCTGTCATGACATCTGTAAAGTTTAAACATGACTTTAAGAAACTGGAGAACGCTGCCGCGTGACTAAAGCATTGCTCACAGAAAGACGGGAACGAATTGTTTAAGGAAGCCTGCCACCGTACTTGAGAGCTGAGCTAGCCGTGACTTAAGCATTAAAGAGCGAGAAATAAGTCAAATTGTCGACAACGAGAAGTATTGTTTCCCTCTTGCAATGAGGGACCCAGAAGAATGAAGATTTAAAGCTTAAAATAAGTCTAAGCCCAATTGCGCTTGTGCTAACATGTCGAGGAAGCCTCAAAAGCGGTTTGGTGCAGGCGATGGGTTGCAGTCTGAAGATGTGCTCTCAACCAGTGAAAGTTTTCTCTTTTGCAAAGCGCAAAACTTTGGTTTAAAATGCTTCGTTGACAACTACTGCTTCGTCACATCAGGTACAACCGCGGCCGCCAAGAGCTGAAACGGCACGCGTGCCGCTTGGCGCTATCAGCGCCGCCTGGCACATCGCTCCGTAAACACTGGCGCTGATGCAGAAAGAAACCACCTCCTGCGCTCGTTCCACAGCGTACTTCCGGCTGTCTGGTAGCGCAATGGTGGGTGCGGTATTGAGTGCGAAGGGAACAAGTTCACACTTGTCATTCTCTCTAAATATAAGTGGAGATCTGCGTGTGAGCCACTTATCGCAAACTGATTGTTGCACAAATTGATGCTCTGCACAAAAGTACTGCAGAGCTTGTTTTGATTAAATTTTGCAAACGGTTTTATGCATAACCTTTGCCATTCAAGAGAAACAAGAATCGCACAGTGAAACCCAGGGCTACTTCTTTCCCTCAAACCCCACACAATGCCTGTTGTCACATGGGATGAGCACTATACAATCGGGCGATGCATCACGGCTGTGTGATGCGTGTTAAAGCATTCCCCAGATACATTTCTCACTCACAATGCAGCGGCAGGAATGTCGGTTCTGTGGGCATGTTGGTGAATGTCCAGAAAGGCTTAATCGTTCAGTTGTTTGTGGAAGAAAGATAGATTCACCCAAATAAGAAGCAAGCTGGTAAATAGTTTAATTTTTCTTTTCACTGCCAAACAAGAGAGGCGAATTATCTAAAAATTTGAATTTCACAAGTGTCTATGAACATTCGGTCCATGGTGCACTTATCGTAACGGGGATTGGAACGTCGTAACGAGCACAGGAGTAAATGTGTCTCGGCCCCAGTGTGCACAAGTGTTTGCAAAGTGATACGACAAACAGCACTAATTGCCCCGAGCACAAGGTATCATGGCGTTTCGGCTCATATTCGACGTAATTGTACCCAATATTCCTCTGGAAACACAGCCTATTATGGCTCGGTGGAGAAAACTGATAAGTGCAGCTGTATGAAAAGCTACGTCTGTGACGATAGCCAAAGCCATCTTCGGTAAACAGATGTCAAGATAGACCAATTAAATTTCTGCATGTTGACACGCACGGCAAAGTTCGAAACAATTGAAAATGATTTAACTGAGCTACTAAGGACTGTTGAGTATGTAAATACAGCACGTTATCCTTTAACCCTTTGATGTCCAAAACTTTGCTTTAAGTATCCCACACCTACAAAGTTTGGTGCGGATATAGAACAGACAAAAAAAAAAAACCTGGTCTCAGAAAAAATTACCGTTATTTGTGAATGCATAATAATATATATATGCTCCTGAGAAACGTTGAGCATCTGTGGCTCTAATTCACGTGAAACAAGTGAAAACGGTTGCAACTTAGGAAAAGGCACAGGTGCATCTCGCATTTTGCTCAGTACAGGAACATAAAACCAGTTCTTCTTTTCACTGTACTGAGGCCAGTGGTGCGTTTCATCACACCTCAGATCCAGTGGCGTACCAACTTTTTTTGAGTAAAGGGGCAAACGAGACGCCCGCCCCCCCCCCCCCCAATGGCCTGGGGCGGTGCCCTTGGTGTCTCTTGGGTGCCGCCAGCCCTTGTTTGCCCTGCCCAGTGGCGGCTGTTTCAGGGGGGACATATGCCTTGCGCCCCCCCCCCCTCTACCGGGGGGAAGGGAGGGTCTAGCGCCCGCATTGCCCCCCCCCCGGTAGGTAAGCCCATGCTTACATCATCTCTCGGTCTTGGCTTTAATGGTCGAGTGATCTTGTTTGGAGATGCATTTTTATTTTCCAATGTGTCTGACCTTCTCTTCAAAGGCTTGGCCTTCACGTGTGCCAGGGCTTATGCGATTGGAGAATGGAAAGCGAGCAGATAAAGGCTTCTTTTGATGCAGAGTCGCGTGCAGTGTCGATTGTACACTGGATAAATGTTTATATTTTTCTATTTTATGTGCAAAAATCATTTATCCCTAAAGTCATTTATATTTGAAGATTTTAGACGCGGGTGAACCGTAACAGATAGGCCACCAATTTTTCGTCCCCAATACCAATGCTACCCCCATATGCCCGATGTTGTTCCTGGCCAACGTCAGGCTGCTACTGAGCTTTCACAAGCTGTAAGTTCATTTTCACTCCATATACGTCTTTTTTAGTCAATCAGTAGAAGATTCCAATCAAGGATTTGTTTCATTACCACATCCTGCATTTGTTTTCATCGATGTTCGGTCCCCTGGTAGAGTGGCGGGACGAGGTCACTCGCCGGTCCAGAGACGTTTAGCGGAGGAGTGAAAGCGGACAAGAGCCGCCCTCTGTTTTTTATTTCTAGAAGTTCAGGTCGCCTCGGTCTCATGGCTGATGGTGCTAATTGCATAGATTGGCGGGTTTTGGGGGAGAAAAAAATCATGTTTGAGTTGTTGCTCCTGGGCAACGCTGGGCATCAAAGGGTTAATAATTAGAGCGATTCCTTGTAGGTGTTAAGTATTGTAACACTCTGTGCAGATGTCCGTGTTTGAGACATTCTTTCGTCAGGCTTGTCATCATAATGAATGGTGCCTTTCTTCGAATGGAAGCAACGTTTTTGCATATACTTCATTTTGTACTTTCTTAATAAAAAGGTCAAGCTCTTAAAGTAGTAAACATGAATTCATAATGATGGCTGCAAATAAATGGCAGAGCTTGGCATGTTGAGAGCAAAGAGAAACAACTTACTGCCCATGGCTGCCAGCTTGTCAGGAGTCAGTACCCTCCTCGGCTAGGTAGTTAGAAGGATGGCAGCGGGCTTTGGCAATCCGTTTGTCATCGGGCACAGCAGTCTTCCTCTTCTTCACGTTGTGAGAAAAGCCAGCTGCAAAAATAGAAGAGAAAATCATTAAAGTCAGAAAATCCTAAATATTTTTCGAATTAAATTTTTAACAAGAATGTCTCAAAAGGGCAGAACGATTTTTTTTCACTGAATAAAATAAGGGGAACAAAAAATGAACGCTGTTTACAACTCTCCGTAATGTCGAATTAGAGTGCAGCTCTGGAGCAAGACGAGGGGAAGGTACGGAGAGAGGGCTATGCCCCTAGTCTAACGGAAATCTAGCGGAAATTTTTCCTCTAGACATAGCGGGAATATTTTTTCTCTAAATTTAGCGGAGAAATTTTTTCCGCTAAATTTAGCCAGGAATTTTTTCTGCTAAATTGAGCGGGGAAAAGTCTTTGCGAAATTTAGCGGGTAATTTTTTTTCGCTAAGTTTAACGGTGGAAATTTCCCGCTAGATTTAGCGGGAAAACTTTTCCGCTAGATTAGCGGGGATTTTTTTTTGCTAGATTTAGCGGCGCAATTTTTCTACAAAACTTAGAAGACAAATTTTTCCGATAAATTTAGCGGGGAAATTTTTCCGCTATATTTGAGGGGAAAATAATACGCTAAATCTAGCAAGGAAAATTTTCCGCTAGATCTAGAGGGAACGTTTTCTGCTAAATTATTTTGAAAATTTTTTTGATAAATTTAGCGGGGAAAATTTCCCGATAAATTTCGCGGGATAATTTACCCATTATGCACCGCGCGGTTACGCCGACGCCGCTCAAGCCGGAAACGGGCGCCTAAGAGCTGCACCCTATTAAAGCACATCTAAAGATAGCAGGGTATTCATGGAGGCTTGCCAAAATTAAATATAGCTTTGTTATTAGCCTAGTGATTTTTTTCTGGTTACAGGATTGCACATTCTGACCGACATAAAAAAACAGCACTTTTTTAACCACTTGCAGTTAGTCAAGAATGTCAAATGCATTATGGGCCGGCCTTCATTTTCGGAAAAGCCCAGATATTGTCACGAATGACAAATGATGAGACCGCAGATACCTGGGAAACTAGACGTTGAATGGGGCGAACTTGCGCCCAAAACAAAACAAAAGTTAGAGTAGCAGGCGTCGATGTCAGCAAAACAAGAGGATCGATTGCTGGGGTGAGACTAACTCAGGCTCGACACGCGGAGCCCCTTGTATAGACCTGCGGGCTTCTGAAACAATCGACGTAGAAACCTTAACGCGTAGGACTTTCATACCTTGAGTAAGCAACAGGGTTCTGGATTTTACCAGAATGCGACACTGCAGAAACTACAAAAAGGCGTATTCGTGGCCAGGTATCGAACCTTGGTTTTTCGCGTTGGACACAAGCACAATAACCGTTAGGCCACGGGAGCGCTGCCAACTAGACGAGTTGCGCGCGCGGCAATATTTCAAATTTTTTTAAACCCGAATGGCTTTTATGAAACTAAGGTTAATCCCAATTTACTTCTAAAGCCCACCTACCTGAGAGGTGAAAAACAGTTGAAGGTTTGAAAATTATGAGATATTCCAGATCCTTTTCAAAAATGGCTCCATGGTCAACTTCTCTAAAAGAAAAACAAACACAAGAACAAGGACTTTAGTTATGGTCATATTTAACGATATTTAGGCATCTGCTATTCGTGCGCTCCCCACCTTCTTAATGGGTTCAGGAGACTCAGGACACAGACTATATTTTAATTCGAGAAGGCGAAGAGCACTTGGATATGTACGAAGGCGCTGCGTGATGGTAAACGCGTGCAGCTGATGACATTAACTTACCTGCTTCCCGATTGGCCACAGTCATTAAACATTTCCCTCTGAAAAAAAAAAAATATTGAGTATGATTATGAATTAACAAGCCTAATTCTTTATAAATGTTGTTTTAATCGAGGTTTGAGAGCGATAAAGTAAACAAATAGAGTTTGAAAACTGTGGAAAACACGAGAACAGCACCTAGTTGACGTGCCCCCCGAGTAGTGGAGCAACCGTCCCAACATTGGTGTTGCCATATCATATAAGGAAAAATTATTTTCTTTCCTTTAATTTGTTATTTTTTTTTCTCACAACTTCCCAAACAGGGTAAACTTTGCGAAAAAAAAGTTTCACTGTGTTGCCATGTTGTCCGAGGTAAACCTCGCCGCAAGTTTCAGAACAGTAAAACAATTGTCCGAGAGGCCCTGTAAAGGGTTACTGAACCGATATGTTTATTTCCCCAAAA
Source organism: Ixodes persulcatus (assembly GCA_013358835.2). NCBI lineage: Eukaryota > Metazoa > Arthropoda > Arachnida > Ixodida > Ixodidae > Ixodes > Ixodes persulcatus. Next base: position 37,104 of record JABSTQ010001413.1, on the reverse strand, counting down.
GGCTGTAGGACCGTTCATTGGGAAGCTACAAACCCCAAGACATCACTTTACAACGATATTCTGAACGAATGGCTGTATCGTTTTGAAAAAAAAAAGATGCGAAAGATCTCCTCTGAAGCTTGCCTGAGGACAGAGGAGAAGGTCAGAAGCCTAGTAACGTGACGTCACCTTCGCTTAATTGCGTTTATCTTTTGCCAGAAAACATGGCCATTTATTCGACATATTGTTGTTAAAGTAATGTCTTGGGGTTTGTAGCTTCCAGTTGAACACTCCCCCTGCTTTTTCAGATGAAATGCAGATTTCGGTTCAGTATCCCTTTGAGCACACTACATAATGTGCTCTTTCATTATAGGGCACACAGTGCCACCCTCTTTCCCCGAATCACTCTCTTGGCTGCTCCAAGAAAGTAAACTTGTCAGCCAATAGACAGAGAGCACCGAGAGAGTTCGAAATCAGCTGGGGTCGTCAGAATTAAAAAGAGTGTGATTTTTTTCGGCAGTGACTGCTGCGCAGACAGGGGTATACACTGAAATATGATGTCTGAAAATAATATTTAACTTTTTAATTGAATTTCTATCACAAAAACCAAACTTTCTAGTTGAAGAAAATAGTGACTGGCAAGTGTTTATTTTTGTTTTTTACCGAAATAAAAAAATAGCTACTTGAATGTCAACTGAATTCAGTGTATACTCGTGCATCTCGGCAGACCTTAGATGGGTGAATAAACATTGTTGGCCGTGCCTGCTAAAAGTGCAAGCTAAATGCTTTGGATCACGTGTCAGCGGATTCTCCAGTCAAAACTACTCGCTTGCGCTTGCAGTCTTCGCAGCTAGTTCATGCTGAGGCGAGGCGAGGTATAGTGCAATTTGCACATCCAAAATACCAAAACTTACCACATGTAGCTCCGAGCGGCATGATGATGATGTAAAAGAGCTCTTTCGCGTTTGGTCTATAAAACCTATATAATGCATGATGCCAAACCTGCCAAGTGCTGCATAGTTTAGAGCCGGGAAGGTGGACATGCACTAAGCACGCATCTGCAATTGCATCCACTATGGCAGGTGTAATGGGCTCCTTCCCTCTTAGCCATACTTTGTCACGCCTGTAAGGCAGGCCTGTCACGCTCCTATTGACCAAGTCCTCATCCTTGTAGAGGCACCGGGCCAAAAGGATCAGCAGCGGGAGTCGGACTTGGCCTTACCTATTGACCAGTCAAATTTTTCTTCTGGTAGGGAAACCCTGCCTTCGAAGTAACGCTGCAAGTGTAAACATAATCCTAAAAAAAACTGCTTAAGCATGTTTTAGTACAGGTATAGTGCCTGGACATATTCCCCACTGGTGCAATAGCCATCTTATTCCTTCCATGTATTAAGAGTTGTCCCAAGGAAGCTACAATGATGTTACAAAACCGAAAGTGTTATGCTGTCGAAAGTCTGCAGTTGGTCTTCAAACCTCTGGTGAATAAGACAAGCCGGGACAAGTGCCGCTGTCGTCATGGTGTCCCAACTTGTGACTGTGAAGTGACTGTGGACTGTCGAGGCACAAAAAAAGAATGGTGCGGTAAACACACCGGATGGCTAACCCAGCCTAAAACCCCTTGATGCGTTTGTGCTTGTTTCGTAAGTGGCGTCAAACCGCCTGAGCACGAGGCCCGTGCAGCACTTGGAAGCAAATGGCAGTGTAGCCCTGAAATGAGAGGCACTTGGAAGTGAGTGGCAGCACAGCAATCACTCGTGGCACGTGTCTGTCGGGTTCATACAATTAAGGCTGGACCGCATATAAATGATTTAGCGAGCAACGAGGCGTGTCGGCGACAGGGACGATTGACGGAGGTTTCTCACTGTCGCTCGTAAAGTTTCTCGGTTCTTGATTTATTAGAAAATGTCGCTAATCGCATTGATCGCTTGCTTCTGTTGCTTTGGTGCAGTGTGCCTTGTTGTGCGTCTGAGCGGTAGGGGCAAGGGTCGCCATCGCTTGTCTCGTCGCTCGCTTAATGGATGTCGGCACTCGCAAAAATATGAAGTGCGAATTTTATGTAGGGCTTTGTCCATGCCTGTGCTCAGTCTGCTGGCAGAACTTAAGATTTCAGTGAAATACGACCACATGATTTTTTATTTTGTTTATTTACTTAGTAGGACAGCTGAGGAGGAAGTAGTTGAAAAATGAGTTTATGGTCTCTTCAAAAACGTTGTTCAAAAAACCATGTTTCCTGCTCTTTTTGGCTGTCTACAGTGCCGTCCGACGGCACTCCACTCGCGCCTACAAGTGTCGTTTGAAATAAAGTTGAACAGAAAGTGTATCATTGGGGAGCTCATTAACCAACCCCCGCCTTCATTCACGCCCCCTCACGGCGACAGTGTGGGGCTGCTAATTACAAAACAATTAACCCACTTGGCCCCGTTGCACATGCTGCTTCGCGGCGTCCAGCCCCTCTGTCCTGTCTTTCGGTAGGTGCAGGTGTAAATGGTAAAAAAGAAATGTTATTGTCGCCAAATGCCTCGACAAAACAAAATGTTCAAGAAATAAAATTTACAAAAGTAAGCCTACTCCGTGAATCCATCCCTGGTCTGCTGCGTATGAGGCGAGCTAGGACAATTAATACCCAGCTACCCTACAACTTCGAAGAACTCGTTTTGGCGATTCGCTTTACACAAGATATTTGACAGCACTCTAAGGCGTGAGTGGAGCGCCATTGCACGGCACGTGAACGCTCTGCAAGAGTGTCCTCAAACGGCACTCGACACTACATTATAATTATTTTTGTAATTACTCAATGCGCGTTTTTTTTCCAACCTTCACAATCAACTACTGCCACAGGGCTAGCAAATAAGTCCTATATATAGAGCATTTTGTATAAAAAGGTTCGCGCCCTATTCGAAAAAGAATATTTATACTCTTCGCAAGCAACGCCATCAATAGAGAGAATCGAACTTGAATTCGAACACCCACAGTGAAAGCAATAGGGGTGCAAATACGACCGCTAGCACGTAACGGGCAACTTTAGCAGTCGTGGGTTCCGCAAATCACACCGCCTAGTCAGGTGGTACCAAGCCGCTATCCGATTTGTAGAATTCGTCTTGTCCACCAATTCACGAGATAAAAATTCCCGATACACTTTCAAGTCCCGTCCCCCCTTCCCCCCTCCGGCTTCGGTGGGACTTTGGCCCCTGAAGGCGTTCCCGCAATCTGACTGCTCGCTCAGCGACAGGTCGGTTCCGGGACTTTCTTGGGAAAACCTCGAGGGTCATCCAATGCGCAAAGCACGTGTGCAACAAGAAGCCACACACGTTCGCCTTCACGCTGCCTTCACACACAAGAACACGTCAGAAACGCTCCGAAAATGTAAAACGAATGGTCGAGTACTCACCAAGCAGACTAAAACCCAGAGCTGGTTCCATGGCCCTGCCAGCACCTGTGACTTGCTTCGTTTTCCCAAGAATGTTTTTCGATGTTTTATTTTGAAAGCTTAAAGGCCTGAAACCGCTCGAAACACGGTGCCCGCGAGTAAGCAGCTTGCTTTGTTTTTCATTTTGGTTACGATGGCGATGGTGGTGCGGCGACCTTCGCTGGTCCAGACGACAGTGGTTACGACGAAACTCATCTTACACGATCTCAATGTTCCTGTTTTAGTTGACTTACATTATAACTTTTAAACATACAAAACTCTTTTAACATTTATATAAATATTTTTAATAAAGTATGTTGGAGGTAATTGCATACTAAACTCAATCTTGGTCTGGGCTCAGCTTCGTTGTATTGCAACATGGTGGCGACAATCGTTTTCTGTGCGTGCTCTGTGCCGTGCTCGACCTATTCTTTGTGCATTAGTTCTCCTGTTGTTCACCTCCTGCGATCCATATCGGCAGCAAGCATACTGTCTAAGTATTATGTGACCTCCGGAAAGAATATCCAGTCTTCTCGGAAGCAAGGCTGCAACTAGGGCTGCTCAGATCGTGGTTTGGACGTCGTCGGCTCCCATGAACCGCGTCCGCTAGCCTCACGTTGTTTGCTTGGTTCCTTTAAGTTTCCGGCGATGAATCTCACAGCTCTGGCCTGATCCCTACAGGACATAGCTGGTGAAAAACAATCTACGACAACGCGGCGTCTTTCCCTAGCAAAAATAACGGTTTGAAATCAGTAAGGAAATTGAAATCTGGACGGAAATCAAACCGAAGTCACACCAGAAAGGCGACTTCCGGTTCGCACAAACCGTGAATTTTTAAATTCGGTGCAAAGTCAAATTGGAGGAATTCTGGAGAGGCCCATTCCGGTTCGCTCAAACCGTGATTTTCCTAATCAGGTTCAAAGTAAAATTGGAAAAATTTCGGGAAGACGAATTCCGGTTTGCACAAAACGTGATATTCCCAGTCAGTTAAAGTCATAGGGAAAGAAATATGGACACACAAACTCCGGTTCGCACAAACCGTGATTTTTGGAATCCGGTCAAATGTACAATTAAAGGAATTCTAGACACACAATATGCGGTTCGAACAAACCATTCTCTGCCGAATTCGGTTAAAAGGGGAATTGGAAGAAGTCTAGACTGAAAATATCCACTTTGCACAAACCATACTTTGCCATATCTTGTTAAAAAAATCGAATCAGCCGTCTGATGCCGAAGACTTTCACACGTAAAGTTCGAACATCAAGTTGCAAACAATCCATTATCGTCTCGTACGGGCTGCGTCGATCAGAGCTCAGAGCGGAGAAGACAACGAGCTAATACAGGTCACCAAAAAGGCGACATCCCGGTGATTTTCGCGCAAGTCATTGCCATCTATTCCCATTTAGCTTTTTTATGCACTCTGCAATACTTGTTCAATATTATGCTTAAACTTCATTTTGTTATCGTTTATTTTTTTAAGCAGTTACTTGAACCAAACTTGAATTGTCTAATAAGCTTTTTTATATAAATTTCACCACATAAATCAAACAACAACAAAAACTAACTCGATGCCACAACTAGATGTTGGCACAATCGTAAAGTGTAATTTCAGTATCTGTGATAGCTTTCTTGCGGTCTCCTTGTTCATGCCTTCATGCTCATGAGCACCGTAATACAATGTTGCAACATTCTATTACGGTGCACATGCAGGCAATTTCAAGGGCTTTCGTCAATATAGGTACGCAATGTGAGTGTCCTCCCCAGCACACTTGCTGTAGGAGAGTCAATACTAGTCGTAATTTAGTGACAGTATAAAATTATTTTACACATTATGGTACACAGCCTTTTTATTAAACACCTTGCACCTAATTATGCTCTTAAAACAAAAACAAAACATGTTGATTTTAGAACAAACGAAGGTGTTTTTATATGTGCCACTTGTGTATAAAACACAAGTGGGCTCCTGGACCCGTCTGTCACTGCCCGGGTGTTTGGTCATCAAGGAGGCGAATGTTGGCGACCGCCGTATGTGGAGAATTGACGAAGCGCGGGCCAAGTGGTGTTTGCCGAGGGGCCTTTTGAGTCGAACGTAATCCCCATTCTGTCCACTCGAGGCGAGATCTGTGCAGCAAGCTTTACTTGTTGCACGATAATAAAAAAGGGTAAGCCGAGAGCAGCACGTTGCCCAGGAACAGGGATGCGGGTGAGATGGCAAGGGCGAAGCGAAAGCGGCTCGTTTTAAGAACCGTTTGCGTGTTTATTCTTTCACGTTGTTAAGCATTCCACACTGCGCTTCTCTCCTCCCGGCAACGGGGAGAGGGTGCAAGGCCGCCAAGCCAACGCCAGGTACTTCTCCAGCGGTCGGCGGGAGAGAGAGGTGTGAGGAAGCCGAGCAGGCTAGGAGGCCGCTATAGCCATTTTTTCTGCTCGTGAATGGTTTCCTTCTTACCGCCGCGGATGTCTGGAGCGGCCGGTTTCCTCCACGAAGGTGAGCATGGCTTTGAGGGCTCGCCCCTTGGTCTGTTTTGATCCGTGCAGTTTCTTCCTTGGTTCCGCAGGTGAACAAGTTTGGCGTTGGCCGCCTTCAGCACCGCTCGTTCAGCGCATTCAAGAAGATGGTGGCCGGTGTCGGCCTACTCACCGCAAGCCTGGCAGTCGGGGTTAGCGTCCCACCGCATGTAGTGCCTGCGCACCGGGATCATGGCACTGTGGGTCCTGAGACGGTGGATGACGGTGCTTTCCGACCTTGTTTCTTGCGCCTCTTCGTCCCTCCGGCTTCAGAAGTATCTAGCGAGTGAAAAATACGCCGAAGACGCCGCCGCGACGGCATTATCAACGAAACCTTGACTCTGCTCAGGATTTCTCAACGATGGCGGGTGCTGCTAGCGAGTTTGTGGTTTTCCTTAAACATGTTTACTGAGACTGTGTATGTGTCAGTCAGGTGCACTTGCTCGGTTTTATTAGCTGAACTACCATATATCAGGAATTTACCCAGCGGTATTGTGAGTACTTTAAAATATATTTTTCTGTGTGATAAAGAAGTCAGTTGTCCCTATTAGATATGATCTCTTTTGTCTACAGCTGCTTGCACCCGGGTTTGAACAAACATTGGTTTTTATCGTGTTTTTGCGTTATAATATGCTTGTAATACAAAATGTCTACAATAAGTTTCGAATAATGTTTTTAACTGCATTTTTGTATATGGTTCACATACATTTGGCCATCTAACGGTTTGACGGGCTAAGGGTTAGGGCTGATGTGTCTGACGGGTTGAAGGGCTTCTTTTATGGGTATCTCTGTTTCACCTTCTTATGCAGTGCAGCAGATGGTGCGAGCTATTCCTACAGAACAAGCTAGGCGAGCGTGTCAGATAATTGGCCACACACCGCGCAGCTGTGCCTTACCGGAAAGTCAGGTGACATGCTTTCAGCACTAGATTTCCTGGGATGGCTTGTAGCATCAGCTGCAGTAAATCGGAAGCTGAAACAGAGTAGGTATGTCACTCTATTAAACTATTTAAATTATTTTCCGGTGTTGCCTGATACGGTTTAATATAAGATTAGACCCACTGCGGTGAAGTTCTACGGATTGGCCAGATATGGTTCAGGTTCCGTTTTGCCAAATTACGGTTGGGTTTCCGGGCTGGTTATTTCCGGTTCATTTTACGGTTTCTCTAAATCCGGTTTGCTTATGGGCCCGTATGACGGACTGAAATTCCGGATTTATTCCAGTTTATTTTCTAACCAATTTTTTTGGTAGGGTTGGAATGTGAATATTACGATCAGTGGCTCAAAAACCCTCAGTGACCCCCTTCAATTGTGAGTTCCGTGTGTGTAGGAGTTGTAAGAGAGCTCTTTCATGTGAACGCTCTTACCTTCACAGTGTGCAAACTCTTTGGTCATTGAACAGGCGGCGCTGCGAGACGCGAGCCTTTGGCGTTGCTTCAAATCGCAGTGTGGTTCTCAAAATGGACACTTAGTTCCGAATCAGCTGCTGCACCTTCACTCGCTCCCAGAGACGCACCCCACAAAAGTTCTGGAAATAATTAAATTGCGGGCGCAGTACTCAGTTTAGAATAATATGCACGATGCGAAACTTGTTGGATCTCGTATAAAAAAGAATTCTCAAAACGTGCACTCGCAGGTGTAGCTATGTGGAAAGATGCACGCTTCATATGGAGCGGACCCAGGTTTGATGTAAACAGTAAACATACGTGTTTCGTTTTTACAATTAATATGAAAAAAAAAATTGTCGATAAAACTGCGTGCACACTTCGGTTTATTTTCCTTTTTTTATTTTTTTTTTATTTCTTTTGCACAAATATTTTTGAAAAAAAATATCGCAAAAACTTTGCTGAACTAACAGGTAAGGGACTTCCTTTCTGAAGGTGCGGTCGGAAAGAGCGGGGCTTGGGTTGCCGGCTGGATGCCACGAAGCAGCATTTACAGGAGGAGAGGGGTTAATATGTGTGCAATACCAGCCACAGACTGTCAGGGATTGTTCTCTCAGACTTTATCTGACTTGCCGTTTAGGCGGATTCCTCACTCTGGGTAGGACTAACCGGAAACTGTTTGCCAGCACTTTATCCGACTTGCCTTTTAAACTAATTCCTCAAAATCTATTATATTTTTGCAGGCATATTGCGAATATTACAAATTCGAACATTCATTTTTTGTGCTGCTAAGACTCGGCAGAAGTTTTAATTACATTTTGTTAACGTCGAGTTGTACCCAGTTCGCTAAACATTGTGCCTCTGGCACCTTTCTGTCCCTAGTGTGCCAACACTGCAATTTGCAATCCGGGTGTTGTAGATTCTGCCATCTGGCAGTAGGTAACGAGAGGAAAAGGAGGTAAAGGAGCGCAGAACCACGAGATTATGAACGGCACGAAAGAGAACGATAAACCGACACCATCGAAACGGACGTGCAGGGGATCTCTTCCTTAACAGTGGTGCCGAAACCCGGGAAACGAAATCGACCGCGACCAAAGAACCCGCGGCATCGTCCGCTCAGCCGTCACCCCAGCACTAACCCGAATAGACAATCGTCTCCAAGATGAGAATACGACAGAGCTTGACCTCCAACCACAACGGGACCACCTGCTTCAGAAAGAAAGCGACCTAATCCGCCTTGACCATGACATCCAGACGTCCACCTCAAATGGCGATCTTGACGACGAGCTTGAGGGAGCAGCGGAGTACCATCTTCGCATCAGTCATAGCCTTACGCGCGTCCGACACGCCCTCGATCTCAAGTCTCTGCGTCACAGCCCACGAATATCACGCCCAACGTCCCTCTCGACCGAACCCGGTACGGCGGTCTTCCTCCAACTCTGACCTCAAGGAGGCACAAACGGTCGCCCTACCGAAACTTCAGGTACCGATTTTTTCCGGGAGCCGTCGCGACGGGCAGGGGTTCTGTGATAATTTCAAATGTACGATCCACACCGATTCCGAACTCCCACCAATCGAGAAGTTAAAATACCTTCTCACGTATCTCACAGATGACGCGAAGCGAGCAGTTGAAGGAATCCGACTATCAGAACGAAATTATGACCTCGCGGATCAGACGCTACAAGACCGATTTGGACGACGGGACATCCTAATTGATGATCACATTATACGGCTTCTGAGTTTGCCTGCGGTCAACAGTTCAACGAACACAATTGAGCTTCGTAAACTCTACGATGCTATACGCTTCCGAACGACATCTCTTCAAGCGCTGGATGTCCCGCCTAGCAACTACGCTGTCGTCCTACATCGTGTCCTCATGCGGTGCCTTCCTGCTGACCTGACTATACTATACCAACAGAGGTTAAGGGAGGCAGCACTGACACCATCAGCCGACACACTTGACATGTGGCCGGAAGAGCAGGTCCGCGTCATCATGCTATTTCTACAGACTCAAGTGGAGGTTCGAGAAGAAGTACAAATGGAACACCAAAGTCACTCTCCCCGGTATGGGTAATCGCCGATACCACGTCAAGAATCCGTACAGGTGAGCCACCCTTCAGCACTCGCGCTCTCGACTGAGGCTATTGGTTACCGAACTGCCACGTGCGCTTTGTGTGATACCACCCAGCACGAGGTGCAAAACTCTCAGGCTAGACTTTCAACACAAGAAAAAAAGAAGCAAGCTTGCGCGAGCAGGCTGCTGCTTCAAATTCGGCAAGCGAAATCACATCGCCCGTATTTGCCGTTCGTGCAGGAACTTGACGTGCTCTATGTGCAGAGGTCACCACGTGACTATACTCTGCGATCTATCACGTCCCACATCAGCCGCATCGGAAAACCCAGATCCAGGAGGACTTCGTGAAGGTAGCGCAACAGTCGTGAGCGCCAAAACCACCAATTTCCGCTCTTCTGCCGTATTGCTGCAAACTGCTAGAACGTGGGCCCCAGGGACACCGAGACACCTCCTGCTGAGGCTGTTACTCGACAGTGGGAGTCAGCACACGTTTATCCGGCAGGATATTTCTGAAAAACTGGCCTGTGAAGTCGTTGGCCAGGACGCCACCAAGCGTTCCTGTCGACGAGTGGTTTTCACACTCCATAGCCATCAAAGCAACCAGAGGATATCACTTGAAGCACTGGAGGTCCCAGACCTGTGTACAGTATCACACCAGCAGCTAGATCACAATCTACTGAGGCAACTTTATTCCAGCGGACTTCAAGCCGCCGATATCATTCCTGCTGGAGCTCAAGGCAGAGTGGACAACGACGTCGGCGTTCTCATAGGCTCAGACTTCTACTGGCAAGTCGTCACGGGACGGATCCAGCGATGAATGACGACCTCACCGCCGTAGAAACCATATTTGGCTGGATGGTCCAAGGAACCTACTCTAAAGCCATCAATGACCAGCTCCAGGTGCACATCCAGACCATCGGTATCCTGGTGGCCGAGAAGGCGGAGCTTCAATCGGCGCTCTCTCAGAGCCAGCAAACCGCCAAGCAGAAGGCTGTGGAGACGGAAGAGCTGCAAGGAAGACTGAAGGTTACTAGAGAGGAACACAAACTTGGAGCGAAAGCTGAACTCTGTCAGCAACCGGAGCCAGGTTTAGGAGAAGAGTTTCCAAGAGTACCTCAGGGAAATCGAGAGGATCAAGACGGAACAGTACAAATCAAGCAAATCAATCGAAGGACCGAAGCAAAAACTTTTTGAGTTGAGCAACAAGCTTGACAAGACGACGAATGACAATGAAGCCCTGCAGCAGGAGCTTGGCAACATCAAGGAGGAGCTGTTCTTGGCGCAGCTTAATGCTCAGCAGCTCGAAGATGCTCAGGCCTCTAAAAATGTGCACAGATAGTTGAAGGAGCTCCATCAAGAGACGTTGGGCATGCAGAAGAAAGTCAACAAGCTCAAAGATGCGATGGAGCAGATTGCGGCAGAAAAGCGGCAGATGTCCTCTCACTACCAGTCGTACGTTAACCGGCTCTCAGCAGCTGGAAACAAGCTAGTCAATGCTGGAGAAACGAATACTCATGAGTTCTCCATTCCGCATATAAGAGTCAGACAACGACGTATCCGCGTATTCAACCGGGAGACATTGTTATCGTAAGTAACGACACGCCACCGCTCCAGTGGGAACTTGGAAAAATAAATGGAACATTTCCTGGAAGAAACGGCATACCAAGAGTGTGAGCTGTTCGCCTTGCAAGCGGACAAGAAATTCGCCTCCCTATGCAAGGTCTTCTCCTTCTTGAAGGCAACATATCGAACTAAAAATTGGCACAGAACGAGCATCGAACCCCTTGTTTGTTCCAAGCATTGTGTTACCATGACTTTACCCAAACTGTGTGGGGATTCGGCAAAGTGTTTATTCAACTTGTTTTGTATATTTTTGTATCCCCATTGAATTTTCATGAGTTAGTGTTGTCTGCGCTGCGCTGTACCGTCTTAAACTTCCTGATCTCGCGGTATGAGAGTGCATAGTCTTATCTCCAGGCCGGCGCGGGAAGTTGTTGTAGATTATGCCATCTGGTAGCCGGTAACGAGAGGAAAAGGAGGTAGAGGAGCGCAGAACCCCGAGATTATGAACACACGAGAGAGAACGATAAACCGACGGTATCAAAACGGCCGTGCCCGGAATCTCTTCCTTAACACCGGGTACAACTTCCAGATTAAACCCGACGTGCTCAAATTGTAAACTGTGTTTCACAGTTTGATCCGTGTTTGCATACATTCTGGGTCTCGTGCCCCAGGTACGATTAACAGTACAAACACACCTTGTACAAACCGTTTCTTTTCTGTCCTGGTATATTTCTCGGTGTAGACTCATACTGTTAAACCATTTTTTGCAAATCCGGTACGTTTACTGCTTTCTGCACACCGTTTCTTTTCCTTCCTGGTATATTTCCCGCTATAAACCTAGACTGTTAAACTGTTTTCTAAAATGCAGTATTTTTCCAGGTATATTCAAATTGTTTTTCAGATTCCCCGTTTGTTTTTCATACTATAATCATACTGTTTTTGTTTTTTGGTAGGGATATCAAGGATGTTGGAAATGAATCATGGCGGGGTGCTGGTCCTGCCGATCAATATGTGATCGGCTCCTGCTGTACAAAATAATAAAAAACTTAAGATATTTTCAATCATTTTATCAGATCCTCAGTTCAACGCCGGGCGCGACACACCAACAGCACTAAAAAGAGGAAACCTCCAACCCTCTCCCGCCCTAAAGGTAGGCGACCGGAGATTCACAAGGCGTCTTGTCGCCCGGCCGCCCACCTCGTTCGATTGCCGCTCTCCCCCTTCCTTCACTCGAACAAACATACACTGAGAAAATCTCCTGGCTATGCCACTGGTTATCGTGTGTTAATCTTCTAAATATGTGCTTGTGCAAGTAAAAGTCCTTCTAGTTTTTGCTATCTACGAACTTCGATTGTCTAGACCATGTCTGCATTCGTGCCACATACTAATTTAATCAAATGCTCAACGCGTTCAAACGCACAAACATGTCCAACAACTTTTAGAGCGCAGCTCTTAGGTGCCCGTTTCTGGCTTGAGCGGCGTCGCCGTCGGCGTCGGCGTAACCGCGCTGTGCATGATGGGTAAATTTTCCCGCTAAATTTTCCGGAAAATTTTTCACACTAAATTTAGCGGAAAATTTTCTACACTAAATCTAGCGGAAAATTTTCCCCGCTAAATCTAGCGGAAATATTTCCCCGCTAAATCTAGCGGAAAACTTTCCCTGCTAAATTTAGCGGAAAAATTTCCCCGCTAAATATAGCGGAATATTTTCCCCGCTAAATCTAGCGGAAAAATTTCCCCGCTAAATCTAGCGGAAAGTTTTCCCCGCTAAATTTAGCAGAAAGTTTTCCCCGCTAAATCTAGCGGAAAATTTTCCCCGCTAAATCTAGCGGAAAATTTTTTTCGCTAAATCTAGCGGAAAATTTTCCCCGCTATATTTAGCGGAAAATTTTTCCCGCTATATCTACCGGAAAATTTTCCCCGCTAAATTTAGCTGAAAATTTTCGCTGCTAAATTTAGCGGAAAATTTTTACCCCCCCCTCCTCGAGGTCACGTGACCCCCACGCCCCGTGACCCCCCTCCTCCCCCCCCCCCCGAGGTCACGTGAGCCCCGTTGTCACGTGACCAACCCCCCCCCCCCCCGTGCCTTCCCCTCCTCCTCAAGAGCTGCGCTCTAACCCGGCATTACAGGGAGTTGTAAACGGCTTTAATTTTTGTCAGTGAAGATGGGGGTCGTCGCCTTCACGGGGCCGTCTTGGCCGAAGCCAACTGTCGTCTTGGCAGAACATTTCCCTACCAGCATACGGTGAAACAGGCATGGATCTTCAACGGAAATCATAGCAACGCTCTCCGTGACTTCATATGATGAGATTTAGCGAACAAAAACAATGAAAAAACACTCCTCTGCTGGTTGGTACGCTTCCTTCAAACGTTCGAAATCTAGGAAGAAAGACCTTTACGACCAGTGGGCAGCATCGACCTGGAGCTCGCTGGCCGCCGGGCGGGCGCTCGTCCACGCATGCGCGAAGAATGAGGAGCGACTCAAGTGTCATACAAAGAGATCAATTAGCACTTTTGATTGCTCCGATCCATGGCCAATCACAGTGCCCAAAAGTTGCACCCTTTGGGAAGTAACATTTTGCTTGTTGTAGCTCCCTCGCTGCGAGCTTTACCTTCTAACAACTCTAGTGCCTGCTGTATTTGAGGAGGTAACAAGGGAAGCACTTCGCGCCTATCCGGGAGGAGGGTGCTAAAGGCGGTATATAACCTTCTTTAGTACCCTTTTTTCTAAGAGTGCACCTTGAAAGAGCGCCTGCTTTGGGGGCTGGGGAAGAGGAGTGACGGGGAAGTTTCCTCTTTTCCTGTCCAGCAATCCATCTGCTCTCTTCTCCAGAACACTTTTTTTCCTCGTCTGAAACGTTTTTTGGCCTGTAGGGCTGCCGTTGATATCAGTGGCAACGTGACAAAGTATTCGAAGTGTACAAGAGCTATCAGTGTTTGAAAAGTCCTGCGAATATATTTGCACAAAGCGATTTCTTCAGAAAAGTCACAGAAATTCTTGTGGCGTGGTTCGGTTCCCCAAATTACAGCGTGTGCTGCATCGTGTTGAATCTTCACATAGCATTTTCTTCTCTCTTTTTATGTTTGTGTGGTAGTTCTACAGTTCCCATATCAAAATATATCTCGGATTATACATTTAAAATCCACTCTTTTTATGGTAAGTGCACTGCAACCCCCTTGCTGGCAACGGCTGACCGTTGTTTCATGGGTATAGTTCAAGATTATGTATAGAATTAAGTGTATTTTCTTGGCGGCCGGGTGAATAATTTCCTCAAGATTCAACCGGCAGTCACCTCCCATGAGCTGAGTGATATCACCCGACAACCGATTGCGGAATACTGACTTTCTTGTTCTTCCGGCATATCGTAGAAACGTTTTTATAAAAGAAGCTTTTCGTAGATACAGGTTTCAGGGACCCGTTTGTCGACCTGTTTTTTTTTTTTGTTAGAAGTTTTCTATTTTATTATGCTCTATTCTGGATTTGTGTTATTTAGCAAACCTCTTAAGGCTATACGCCTCGCATGTGGGCTCATTTTCGTCTTCTGCGCATGAGAAAGGAGGCGCGAAGGTGAGAGTGGAGGTTGATGACGATTCCGACCAAGCTCCGCCCTCGCACATGTCGGGGGAGGCTGTGCTGCAGCTGCGACCGCGAGTATTTTGTTTATCATAGCCCTGTTTAAATTTGCCGAGTTTACAAGATCGAGCAGCTTTGTGCCCCTTACGATTCCTCTGTCGTCTGCTCAAGGCATTTAGAAGATTCCAAGATGAAGAAGACGAAGAGCATAAAAAAAGGCGCTTGTCTCCTCGCGATTGAAATGCCGGTTGCACCGGTCACTACGAAACCGCCGTCCAACTGTACAAGTAAGTTGCCGTTTAGCATGTTCTTCTTTTAGGAACACAACGGATTTTGCCTTCTAGCAGGTCGTTATAAATCTTGTGTGGCGGAGTCGATAGTCTATTACTTCAAAAACATCTGAGAAGTTTGAGTTTTCGTGATCCTCCGAAGCCCATCTTCGCAGGTGATATTAGAAACATATACTCATTATTTCGCCTAGAAACAGCACGGAGGCCGTATAAACTATGCTCTGTTTATTTTAATTGCAATCGAAGTTATATCTACACTGGCGAGTCCCAAGCTTTGATCAGAGCTGCCATGCATGTGCGATCATGTAGTGCACGCAGTGATTAGATTTCGCGTTTGTAATTTTCGCTTCGCTTGCACTCAGGTGAAACGCAGTATAGACATGCATCGTATTTGGTATAGTAATTACAGTGTGCGATTGAAATCATGGCACTATAGAAAAGTACAGAGCTCAAGACTTACCCCAAAAGCGCGATCTTTTTTTTTTCCTAAGGAATGAAATTTGAATGGCTGTTACGTGTAATACTGTGAACCAACTCAAACAGTACAAATGTGCCATTTTACTTTAGCCAGTATGAGTGAATTTCCTAAGAAGTAGCCATGCCGCCTTTCTGCGAAATATGTCGCGCAGTGTATCCTCGAACCACATCAATGCTGTCAGTGTCTGACATGTTTTTGTGTGTAACTTGTCTCTTTTTTTGTTCACATACCAAGATAAAAATTCGGAGATCGCACACTATTCAAGCCTAGCTAATGAGCACCCATGAAATTGGCACGAGAGTAAACAATGACTAACATGTATGTATTTTTGTTTTTTTCGCTCAGCAGAGTGAGTGAAACAGAAGCCAGTGTGCAAGTGACAAATTTTCTAACATCATTTGTCATTTCTAGGTCTCAGGTCGGCTGTTGACATCCAGAAAGACTCCAACAGTTGGTGGTCATAGAGTGATTGTGAAGCTTGTGAAGACAGTCTTGTTTGGATCTACATTAATAGTCCACTCATTGACGATCTTACCTTGCTTCATCAATGCCCATGTATGCCAGGCACTGAGCGACTATTCGCATGTGTTAGTGATGGAGGCATCCGAGGCTTCAGTATTGTTGCAGGAAGTAGGGCTCAACCTCATGCCAAAGCTGTTCGTGTAGTGCCTTTCCATGAAATTGTTTGGTTGACTCCAATGTCCTAGAAATACCGATATTATTTTGGTGTGCTTTGTGGTTGAAGTAAATTTGTCAAGGATGTCTCGTCTCTTTCCTGGGAGTAGTGTCATGTCAGCTGCTTTGCACGAGCCACTTGGAAACTGTTTGGACTGCTCTAAAGCAATTATAATTAACCTTACTTGTCGCGTTGATGCTATTGCTGATATATAATAAGTTCACTGAAACAAGTTTTACTAAAGAAGAAACACAAAAAGCCAAACCAAATTTGGGGGTTTTACGTGCCAAACCTACGACGGGCATCTGGCACGCCCCAGCGGAGGACTGAGGATTAATTTCGACCACCTGGGGATCTTTTGGCGTGCAACCGAAAGCTCGATTACACGGCGCCTTCTCCGCAATAAGCCTCCGTCATATTGCGGGCACCTCGGTCGGGATTCGAACCCGCCACCTGGAGATCCGTAGGCCGGCGCTCTCGCCTCGGAGCCACCGAGGCGGCTGACAAACAAGAAACACAATAAGTGGAAAGGTTGAATGGCTTTATTTATGTTCTCGAAGTCTACACTGTTTGAAACATAATATATGATGCTGACAAGGCTACTTTCACTAGCAAACAACTTAGTCTACACTCCGTTTCACAAAAACTTGGCGAGCTGTGGATGCTAAGGCTCCTGCAACCCAGTAAGTTTGTCGGAGCGAGGCACATAGCAGCATGTCACAGGAGCGTTCGTGCCACCGCGCCAAATGCAAGGATCACCCGCCAAAACTGGCTGTCGTCTGCTGAGAAACCAAACAACTTCGGATGAACGTCCACCGCAGCAACATTACCATCCGCTAGAGTTGCGAGCTCTTTAGGAACACTTTTATGAGACAACCACAAGCTCAATTTGCCCGTGAATCTGTGGCGGGTTCTAATGCTAGGGCAATGTTTTGAGTGGAAGTGGTTGAATCACAGCTGCCATTGTTTGAACAATGTCCAGAAGTCATGTTTTTTTTTTTTAAAGTGTTGATCCATATTAAGTGTCGTTAATAAGTAACATATGTCTTCGTCTTTCTTCCGTGTCGTGTTGCGGTCAGACGAATCCCACGGCAACACTACTAAAAGAAGAAAGAAAAAAGCCAAGAACTATGTTCCGTCACAGATGGCGTTGTTGCTGTGGCGATAACGAGGACTCGATCATAAGGTGTCACGTGCCTGGCTCCGATGCTCTTATTGGGTCGCGGGGACCAAGGCCTTCCCAATTTGCAAAGTTACCATGAATCGGAGTATAGTGTCTCACCTGTACACGATATAAAACGAACGAGATGCCAGGTGTAGCCACTCTCGCAGCTGTAGCCCTTATATTATTGCTTTTATACTGTTCGGAAGAGTACATAAAAAATCAGTTTACAAAGACGAATTTATTTTTTTGCACTCTTGCATGTTACGAAAATAAAAGCAGCCTGCCTAAACACAACATCTGTCTCTAAATTATTCCTTTGCTGAAATGAAAAATAAATGTACTGTGAACATAAACCAATACAATTTCAAACAGGTTTAAGAATGGGTATGATTCAATAAACAATTACTTCAATCTGAAAGCTTGAAACCAAGAATGCATGTGCAATAAATAACCTGGCATTTCGGCTATCCCCCGTTGACACTTATTCTCAACGGATAGGGACTTCGTCAATTTCACAGCAGTTCAAGCATTGGTAAGGCAACATGCTGGTGTTTATAGTTTCGGCCGTGCTATGGGAATAACAAGGTTGAGTTGTGTATTGCTGAGTCAAAGCTGAAGTCTTAGGTCTAAAAGGCTTCTTAAAAATGCACTAAGGCTGGTTTTGACTTCATAATTACATGACTCGAAAATAAACTGCTCACTTCACCAAGACTAAGGATTCACAAATAATGTCTGAACATGTATCCTGCTTTTATTTTTATTCACTTATGAATCTGATTGACTATATAAAATATGTAATCAGTTTTGCATACCTTTCCTTTCGACAAGGAAGAGGGAGATTCGTTGGCTTTTTTTTCTCACTGGAAAGCACAAAAAAGAGGAACGTGTTTCAATGCACACATTACGTTGAAGTGGAACAGCTACAGAAACAAATTTTGCATTTTCGAAGTTTATGAAGTAGGCAGATTCCTTTCAAGTGAAAAGAGGATAAAGTCAGAAAAAACTTGAGTTTGCCTGCAAGCAGATTTTTCGTTTAGATCCAGGGACATTTCACCTTTATAAGATCATCCGCACCAATTAGCAGTTCAGGGCATCCATTCAGTACTCCATACTGATAGATGTACACGCTTGACCTGGAGGTCGCAGTGCCCTTTTTTATGTACTTGCAGTGCGACCCCCTCGTGCACTTGGTCTCAGATGGTGAAGTTGGTACTGGCCAGGATGTAGTCTCATGTAAAAGAGTCATCCTAGCAGTAAAACGATCCGATTACACCCTTGAGCAGCATATTTGTTCTCCTCCCAAGTCATTACAAACTGAAAATTTGTGAAAGCCTATTTGTTGCAACAGAATGCATAAATTAATATATCTATTCCATTCCCTTTGTTCTAAACACCTGCCAGCATCTACGGAATGCAAATCAGTATAAATGAGTTTGCATTATTTGCTCTCTTGAGACTCCTTGAACTTAAACCAAATCAAACAGTACTACAATTTTAAAGCTGGGAACTTTGAGGACACATCTCTATATACTAAGATTGCACGCTTGTCCCTTCTGTCCTCATACTCCTGGGTATTTAGTCTTGGAAGTTAAAGCTTTGGTTTTTGTCATTGCTTGGTTCATGGTAGATGCTGGAGGAAGCTCGCACTGTTACTTTGAACCATAAAATTTACAAATTGAACACTAACCCGTATTGACAGTCGGATACAGAAGCTAGAGTTGTCACGTCAAGGAGGTTGTTATAAAACAGTGGGCACGGGACTGAACATAGCGGCTGAGCGGGTGACCGAGACGCATTTGAGCGTATCAAAGAACACCAGGTGTGTGAGTTTTGTGTGAAGGCGGGACGATCGGCCAGAGATGTGAGAATGTGGTGCCGAGAAAACTTCAACCGGGCTGACTGCATGAGTGTTATCTGAGCCACATTAACCAGAGGAGAAGAGAGAGTAACAAGTGAACGGCACTCCACGGCCGAGGAGGGAGTGGACCAGGTTATTTAACTCAATCATCAGAGTAGCCATTTCAACGAGCAAGAAAAGGAGTTCCAAATATCAGCACAACAATACCAGCATCGTGCCAAGGAATTGGGTTGTGCGTAGGTTTATACAGCCTAGAACTTGGTCTGCCTAAACGTGCAACAAGTCTCCCAGCTGTAGATTAGCGATTTAGCCAGTGCAGTACAACGGCTAGCCTGGGGTCTTTAACGTGCATCACGCAGTAGTGATACACGACCGCAAGCCGGTACAATGCTCATCCAGATCGAAACGTTCAGGTATGGGGATCGAACACGGGATCCTGGGTCCTGCAGCACGAGATTGCGGTCCACGTTCTCCAAGCTGGGGCCCTAATCTGGACATTTGGCGAGAAATTCAGTGAGAAATCTGGCGGCCCTGATTGGCCAATGTCGCAATTGGCCTTGGCGCCGGCCAATCCTGACCGCCGGATTTTTTGCCGACTTTTCCGCCATGTGTCCTGATTAGGGCTCCTGGTGTGCGATAGCCCACTCGGCCACCGAACTCCCCGGTGTCAAAGAATAACACATAATAAATGCCAACGGTACGGTGGTCTGCAACAGGAAGCTTTTCAGTGCCTTGAGCAACCAGGTTGACATCACGTGACGCTTTCCTGCCATAAGTGGCTTGCAAAATAGAGTCATAAAACAAGTAATAATTTGATTTTTTTACTATAGATATCAGCATCTCATTTGGCTTCCACAGCTTCTGAAAGCTGCCTCTGAATGCATAGAGTGGTTTCTTTTATAATCTTACCTCCATAGAGGAGTTCCAAGCTGGTGACACGGCCGTGAATCGCAGACACGCGGAAGTCACACAGGCGCTGAGGGCACTACAGAGGGCCTGCAACATGTCCTCCGAGCAGAGGGCCCTTTCAGTAGCACGGCAGCCGATGGACTCTCTTGGAATGTTGACATAGGGGGAGCTCAAGCACTTGCAAATAAACGGACCTAAGAAAACTAGTAGGCAGGTACGAAAACATGCTACTCTCCTCCGCAGCGTTTACCTCGCTGGCGCTTTTAGGCGAAACCAATTGGCGGGTAGCGACTGATGGAACACACGTCAGAAGAACTGTGCGTCCCGAGTTTAACACCCCAGGACGGCGCTTTATCGCGCGTTTGAAGCACTGGCGTAGCCAGGTTTTTTCCGGGCCCGGGCCCAAGCCCGGGGGGGTGGGCGATTTGGGGTACGAGGTACTGAACCTCCCTCTCTGCCTACGCCACTGGCATAAAGTGACATGGAATATCACTTAGACACTGCAAAATAACTTCTAAAACAGGCTGCCATCCAACACTGAGTCGTGAGTGTGAAATTTATGAACCTCATACAGATATCCTACCACACAATCCGTTTGGACAAGTCGCAGTCAACCTGTCGCTGGGGGAGAAGCCTAAAAACAGACGACTCCGCACTTGGCTCCGTCGTAGCGCACCAATCGCCTAATCCGCTGCTTTTCCGTAACATTCAGTTTTACTTTGCTATACTCCTTTAACGGGCATCTGTTTGTGAATGATGCGAAATCTACAAAGACGACGTAACTCAGTCCAGCGAGCGTCATGGTGCGATTCTCCGAGTGCCAGCGCAGCGGGAGATCGGCTTTTGAAAACTCGGCAGCCCTTTCAGCTCACCGAAGAGGGCTGTAGCTACACTTCGATGCTTCACGGATACACCGAGACACTTGCTAGCGAAAAGGCGTCTCTTTCAAGAAGTAGAAAGGCGCACTCGCTTCGCATATCACCGTGGTGACGTTGGAGGGGCTCACGTCAACATACGACCACCGGAGACCGGGACGCATATTGGTGATTCGTATGCTCCCAGAGTAAACTCTTTAGCGTCAAACGAAGTGGCGTACATTTTGAGGTAGTTCCGGTCTCTTTTTTTTCCGTATGCCGCGTCCTCGTTCAAGCACTAGAAGTACATTTCCGAGAGCCACAGAAAGCCTTTGGCAAAGGCGGCCGCGGAGAAATGACGACACTGCTTTGTTTACCCCCTTGGTCCCGCCTGGAGTCATCCTTCAATCAGAGCGCGGCAAAGTGACCTCAAGCCACCGGGCTGCGCGAAAGAGCATACGGCTTTCCCTCAGTATAGTCCCCATGACCCAAGCAGCACATCCTTGACAGACAGGTGCCTCTACTCGATCTCAGAAATCTTCGATACTCGTGACGCGAATTTCATTCTGCAGGTGCATTTCGTTGCAGGTGTATCACAAGCCTTCTAACCCATCCGCGCAGCTTCGCGGCGGCATTCTGGGACGGCTTTTTACAA
The DNA here is from genome assembly GCA_013358835.2 of Ixodes persulcatus. Taxonomy (NCBI): domain Eukaryota; kingdom Metazoa; phylum Arthropoda; class Arachnida; order Ixodida; family Ixodidae; genus Ixodes; species Ixodes persulcatus. The sequence goes on along the minus strand of JABSTQ010001413.1, from coordinate 15,731 downwards.
AACTTTTACCCCTCCTGGCCCACCCTACTCGTCACTTCTTGCGGCAGTCTGGGGTGGCCTGTTACCAAAAAGAAAAAGGTAAACAGAGCAGTCTGCGAAACAGTTTGTCAACGGTACAGTGTGTCAATGAAACGGTCTGTTGATGGAATGGTGATCGATGAACAGTATGCCCCCTGTGATAAGAACTATCTGCGGGTAGAATATTCGGGAAAATATAATTCCAGCTACAGGGAGAATAAACACAATAGACTAGAATTACCTTGGTTCTTGTTTGCTTTTCAATCGTCTCAGGTGTATAAATGATCAGCAGTACCCCTTCGCATTTCGCAGATCGCTTGCACGTTTGTAATTGTCTACGAAAGAGGCTATGTGTAATAAACATAAAAATATTTGAAAAAAAAAAACTTTGGTGCTTGTTTTTCTGCATGTTTCAAAACACCTGTGTGAGCACATTTTATTTACAGGTTTTCTTATGTTTTAAATCGATTATACCAGTTCGGGATGGGTTAAAAATGTTTGAGATATCCAAGCTTCCAGAAGGTACTCATTTAGGACAAACGAATAATTTGGGTCTTTATTCAAATGGCACGTTCAAATGCGTGGGCACTTGCAAAGTCGAACGGGCACCCGTATCAAACGGGTACCGCCTCAAACGGGTACACGTATCCTATAATAACATTTGATCAAAACGGGTCGGCAAGTTTGCCACCTGCTTGAATTTCATACTTTTTGTTTTTCATTCGGGGAGACAGCGAGGAGCAAGTCGCACATATCTCAAAAAAGGAAAGAGACTTGATTAAAAAAAAAGAAAACAAGTGTCGCCACAGACTCGGAAAGTGGATTGAGAAGCTGGCACGATAGCGAGCGCTGCACTGTACGCGTTGAGTTTCGACCGCACTGGGCAGCGCCGTATTGGGCTGGGGTTGAAGCACGACTGCTGCGCCGCGACTCGGTTCTTAAAGGAAACTCCCGGGTTTCGGTACGCTGGGAACATTCAGTGACTCTAGTTAATAGACGTCACTATTCAATATTCTGAAGTGATTTAAGCCGATTTTGTTGAGAATAGATGCCACTAGCCGACAATAACCGCTCAATGGCGTTTTCACTCATATGCATTAAAAAAGTGGCACATTGCGACTAATGAGCACTAATGGTCATTTCTATCAATTTAGGCTAACCAAGTCTGGTATAGATTATTATAGCCTGTAATAGCATATTCAAGCCAACCAGGTTAAAAATAGATGCTTGTAGCAAAAAATAGCCAGTTTCTGTCACCAGATTCATAAACACACATATTTCATAATTTGTGAAGTCACTGATATTCACATATAGCCAATACATTTCGATCTGGCTCAGAACAGCTGAGCTAGTTTGGAATACAGAACACAAAACAATATGCTCCACGTAAATTCCATCCTATCCCTAAAGGCATGAATAGCTCATTACTGTCAATAATCGTGACTGTGAAGCGATTTAAACCTATTTTCTTAACAATATTTACTAATATCAAACAGGAGCCATTTGAAGCAAATTTTGCTCATACAGATGGAAATGGCATTACATTGATACTAATGTGCACCAACAACCCCTTGTACTCATTTTCGGTCTATACTGTAAAGTATAAATTCCAGATGACAACAGTAGTTACTTGAAGCCAATCCTCATAGAAACAAATATTGTTCGAATTGCCAGTAATAATTATTAACTACTTTAATTAACTACAATAACTTAGTAGTTAATCTTTAATTAACAACTAAGGCAATCAGGTTCCGAGTAACCGCTAATAACCAAACCATAAAATCTGTAAGCATACAAATTGCGAAATTGTTAATAACAGCGAGTGATAGTCATTTATAGCCATTTCAAGCCCATTTAACTATGAACAGAAAAAAACAGGCAATTATATTCGCTTGAAATGAGTTCTAGCTCTAAGCAACCAATTCCTCAAGGGTGAGAATAATAGTTGAAAATAGTTATTCATAGCTAAGTGTCGTTGATTATATCCATGGTAGGTCCGGAGGGCCATTAGGAGCCAATATAAGCCGCATAGGTGTACAATTAACTCAGAATAACTAATAATGAACTGTTATAAACATATCAGTCCGACCGGGCTCTTTAATATTTTATAACACAAAGTATCGTCTAATATTTGTTACGTTCATTTGAAGTTAACCTTGAAACAAATTACCAAAAAATATTGAATTTGCCATAATGAAAACATGTAAGGCAACACAGTTACGTTTTAGCTAATTGTAACAAATTGAAGGTTACGAGACTAAGAAACAGTAAAACCAAGAATGAATACCAATAGCCATATGTAGACACTTAACTGCACAACTCATATTCCATAGCAAGCAAACGACTCCCTTAGCAACTTTCTGGAACACATCAATCAATACAAAAGGGCCATAACGAAGTGTGTTGTACAAATAAGTTACTTTGGATTTTTCGTATGATAGAGTAAGAGGGGAAAACCGTTAAGCGCGCGATTGAATTTAAAATATTTATTGACACCGAGTTGTCCTGTCTTCGCCAAGAGATTCTACCACATCTGTGTCTCCCACCAACCCCGTGTATTTTTGGTTCAGTTTGCTGTGGTTGTCCAGACGGTGCTGGCCAAGTTATATGTGCTGCTGACAGATGGCGCAGCGTGAGACTCGACAGTGTGGGGCGCCTCCACCGGTCACCATCTCTGTAGCAAAAATCATTACGATTTAATTCGCTGTTTTCCAATAACATTTTTAATGAATAAATTATCCCACCATAAGAAATGTTCAGAAGGGGGACTCCCGCCGGCATAGTAAAACATTTCGGAAGATTGTGTGCCAAGTTCCACCGCTGGCGACAGCACTGCCACGTTTGGCGCGCCCTCTACACTTCGGGCATCTCTCCACGGCAAATACAACTGGGCGAGCACGGTCAGGATATCGTCTTTGAATCCTGTCGTAGATTGACCAAAGCAGTTTGTTTTTATGTTACTGAGTATCACTTTCAACGCAGTAAGTTGTTTTGTTGATATTTTCACTTCAAGCTTCCACCGCTTAGCCGCAACTCTATAGTCAGTTGCAGCGCTATTCGTTAATGAACATATATTTGCGGGCCGTCTAAGATATGCTCAAACCGTTAGTGAACATAATGTAGTTCTTTTGTTGATCTCCCGCGGGGCGGGGGGGGGGGGGGGGGGAAGGGGGGGGTGGGGGGGCACGCCGCTGCATTCTCTTCAGTTAGCCTCCTGTCAATTGAAGGGTCATCTAGATTTTATTTTAAAACTGTATCATGTATAAAGTGCACTGAAACGCAATCTAGACATTGTGCTTCAAAATATGCATTCCATAGAATACGCTGCAGTCAACCTTGAAGCCTTTCTTAAAATGGTGGCGCGTCGACCAACATGACGTGAAACAGGCCGTTCGGATAAGGGGGGGGGGGGGGTAATGCTCGTTCAAGTGACGTCCATGGGCAGTTTCGTAACTCAGCTTCTCTCTTAACGTTGACACCAAGTCAAATCTCTGACGTAATGCCAGTGCGAGGGCGCTACTGTCTGAACTGGGCATGCGCAGGTGCGTTTTGTTTTTGGAATTTGGTATCTGCACATCCTCAGTGCCCAGACTTAATGTAAGCAAACGAAGCCATCTTTGTAAACACTGTGTTTAGGAGTTTGAAAATAAACATCGCTGCCATCATTATTCTGTTTTTTTGTTTTTTTTCAGGTTGCACGCTTTGGAAGACCCCATGGAAGCAAGAACCTCAGCGCTAATGATGCTGTCGAATGTCACCGGGCGTTATGAGCTTATTAGAGTAGCTAGAGGCTATCGTCTCTCAGAATGCTGCAAGACCTGTGGCGAGGTCTTCACATTTGTTTTCTCCAATATCGACTCTGTACCGCTGGCCATCGCCGCTCTTAATGTGTACGCCACCTGCGGCTGTTGCAATCTCGTTGATATGACCGCCTGCATTTTGTGCGTGTTGCAAAAAACAGTACGTGCCTCGGTCGACCAGTTCAAAATTACCGTAAAAGCGTGCGAAGGACAATGCAACGGTCTTTCGAAGATCACATCTGGTATTTGAAATTCGATTCTTCTAGTCTGTTTGCTCCGGATTATTTGTATGCCGTTCGCATAAAATAATAAACGGTTGAGAATAAAATAACTGAATTATGTGTCGGTACCAAAGTACAACTTGTCTCTAAAAAGCTTTTTTTTTCTTTTAGCGCAAAAATAATTTACGCAACGCCAAACAAAATGTCTACACCCAAAACGGAAGCCTTAGCAAACCTGACAAGATTACGAAGTTTCGGAAGAGACCATTATCCTTTTTTGTTTTCGTTACGAGCAGGTACAGGCATTTTCTATAATGAAAATGGCAGTCAACGCGGTCAACAAATATAAAAGCTGAATAGCACCAACTGATGGAAACAAGTTTCACAATGAAAATTAAAAGAAATAATTCTGGAACTTTCAAATAAGATAACCATTAGTTGTGGAAATGAAGCATCTGGTCCGAACTACTCGCCCTACATTTGGGTGGAGACTGAGCGTTTGGCGAGGCAAAGTATTGCGATAAAAACTCTTGCAGGGCTATTGTAGGGCAATTTCTTTATTTTTGTTACAAATTGTCTTTTTGAGTATGCATACTCTGTATCCCTATATATAAAAAAAACCACGAATGATATGGTCCTCGTGAGCCAATCAGCGCATTGAAGGCAGACACGTGACGCTACTCTATCTCACTGTATTCCGTTTCACCTGACGTCCGACCGCAGTGGATCCATACTTCGAACGAGGAACTTCACGTGCTCTTTGCCCTTATACTGCGCTCTCTTTCCCAGGTCACGTAACACTCATGTGACCTTGAATTGACTCAGATCGGTCTCGTAGCATCCGCTCAAGTTTTTCGTGAGGTGAAACGGAGGATAGTTGCACGCTGTGCTATCAAAGCCACATTGAAAGAGAAAAAAATGAAAGATGTTTACACATCCCTTTAATGCAAAAGTAGACTGTAGCTTTTGAGGAGGTCGAGGGGAGTGTACCGAGGGGACGGTATGCCCCTCCGCCTCTCCCTCCCTTCCACCATCTCATCTCCATCCCCTCCTCTCCTCCCACTAACTTCTACCTCCTCCGACTCCTCCTGCTTCCCTCCTCCTCCTCCTTTCCTGCACCTCCTCTGTACCCATCCCTCCTTCTCCAGCGTACCCTCACATCCTACTCCTCCGTACTCTTCCTCCTCCACCTCAGCAAATCCCTCTCCTCCTACAGTTCTCAGCTAAATGTAGGTTTACAATACACACCACGTCACCTCAACACCAATTAAGTTCTCCCGATAAACTTAGCAGATAAAATTGCATCACATGACTTGCTTTTACGCCACCTACGAAAAATCGAGTGTCTCCACTAGATTTAGGAGCAAAATTGACGTCACGTGCATTTAGCGGGGACTTGAATTGGTGTTGAGGTCACGACTCACCGGACGCGAATTTTTCCGCTAAATATAGCGGAGAAGCTGAATTTCTCCACTAAATTTTGCAGGGAATTGAATTTGCGTTGAGCTCACGTGACGTCAATTTTCCCGCTAAATATATCGCGGTTACGTTGACGCCGACGCCGCGAAGCCCGGAAATGGGCGCCTAAGAGGTATGCTCTAAAAAAAAACACTTTTGTAGGATTTTTTTCTGTCGGCCTAATCTTCTTGAGGAAGAGAATGCGACGTCTTGAACGCACAAAAGAGGGTTCATTTCAAAGGGGAGTTCCTGTTGCCCCTATTCTCCAAATGCTTAGGTTACGCTCTCACTGCTGCATGTTTGGTAAGAGCTGTCTTGTGCTTCGCCTCCCTCGCTCTGGTTGGCTCGAAGGGGCTGTACAGCTCGCTCTGTGTCTCGCTCCTAAAATTCAAAGCATATCAGTTTTTTTTTCTGACAAAGCCGCTGTCGAATGAAGGGGGAGGCTGCAGTTCGCATATGGAAGTTTTCTTTCTCGATTTTCAATGTGGAAAAAATACATTGACCGGAATAGAAAGAGTTTATTCAATATACGAAAAACGATGGTAGAATTTATTAGAAATGCGAACATACAGGGTATTTGACAAACGGTGTGGAAAATCGTACCTGAAAAACTACAAAAATGGGAAGAACAATTTAAAAAAAAGAATCGGAAATGCAAATATTAAATACATATAATATTAAAAACGAAATAAAGATACCAAGATATATATTTTTTGTAACTGATCAACCTCAATATACTTCTGTATAAAAGGCTAGAAAGCATACCAGAAGACAGATTAGTTTAGAAATGCATTATATTGTCACAAATAAAACATAGACTTAATTTAAAAAAACATAGTATCCTAAGTACAGGAAAGCCCGTCAAATTGACCATGGAAGAATAGAGCGCACGGCCGCCGGAAAAGAGAGAGGAAAAGTGGCAAATTGGCGGACGCAATAGCATCGCAGATGGAAATTTGCCATCCGCTCCAGTGGATTTAGTATCCCCTCCCCAAAAAGCGTTTCTTTTTATCCTCAAAGAGCAATCCTTGGGCGCCCGTTTTATTGTTAAGCGACGTCAGCGCCGCCGTCAGCGTTGGCGTCGGCGTAAGCGCGCGCGTTGCATAATGAGACTTCACAGTTTTCCCCCAAAATTTAAGAGGAAAATTGAATTGGTGTTGAGGTTACGCGACATCAATTTTCCTGCTAAATATAGAGGGGAAACTAAACCCGATAAATTTAGCGGGAACTTGTTCGGTAAATTTTATGGTAAATTTAGCTGTAAAATGTTTGGTAAATTTTTCGGTATGTTTGATGGGAAAATTTTCAAGGTAAATTTAGCGGAAATTTTTTTTTTTTAAATTTTGCAAGAAATTTACCGAAAATTACCCACTAAAAGGGAGGGGAGAAGTTGAGGAGGAGCGGAAGGTAGGAAGGCGGAGAGGAGGAATACCCTCCCCTCTTCGTCCTCTACAGCTGTGCTCTAATTCCGCATTACAGAGAATCGTAAATGCCTTTCATTTTTTTTTTTCTCTTTCGCTTTTTTTCTGCTCTCTCAAACGTGGTGGCCGTTGCACGGAGCAAGATACTAGAGTGTTTAAGGGAACCGTTTTCGCACGTCCTAGAGGGTACGATGGGCCCTCCGGTATACGAACTGCGCAAGCGCGGCAGCATATTCACTGTTTGTACCGGGGCGCCCATCGTACCGTATCGGACGTGCAAAAACGGTTCGCTAAAACTCTTTAATACCCATGTCGGACGGCACCTAAATTGGCATTTCGCCCAGTGACAGTCAATGTAAATGCCACTTAGACACCGACACACGGCGACTCAACACGCATTTAACCTAAATGTCATTTCAGGTAAACTCAGTTCCCCAAACCCATTTACGACTAGAAAAGCGTACTCTCGTCGGCAGCGCACAACACATGTTTTGTCTTTTCGAAAAAAGCATGGCAATTATTTCGGAAACAATTTTTAGATCGTTCAATATGCGAATATATTGTGTTTAACATATATTATGCACATAATATACGCTCCTAATTGTTTAACCTACTCACGGCTTCAGTTATCCAGTAGGCCTAATGGTTCTGAACCAAGAATGAACCTGCCCCCTTCTCGCCTCTGTCGGTTCTCGGTTCGTTGGTTGCAGTTGCGCTCCACATTCACGGGTTTTTGCAATGTCGGAAGGAGCGTCTGCCTTGAAGAAACGGCCACATGTCAACTGGACTACCCGAGAGACGTCGACACTTAAAACATGTGAGACGACCGCCTCGAATGTGTTCGGTAGGAGAAGCTGAACAGCGGAATTGCAGCGGCATACGAGCGTCTTTAGAAGCTCTCGGGTTTCTCAAGACAGGTGCCGCAGTCCACCGCAACACCAGAACCCCAAGGAAGAAGTTTGGGTAAGATATAACGTTGATGGTGGGAGGAGTATGCTAAGTTTACAGGAGTACCCAAAGTAATTAGAGGGAGGGAAGTCCGCCTAGTACATTTTTGTGTGTGGACCATCGCAGCACAGCCTACCTCGAACAAGTTCATGAGACGACAGGCTTAGTCGTGTTTTATATCAGCTGTTTTCGCCTAACAGAGCTTTAAATTTTGCGTTTCTTGCTCACGCATTAAACTCCCGAGGTAGGCTGACATGCCTTGTCGAATGTGGTGCTACCTCCGTGTATATTCTGGCAAGAATACAAAAAAGACAAACAGAGGTTACTTTTTATTTAGGTTGTACGTGTCTAGTAAAGGGTCTGGTGTTTAAAAAAACAAAAACAAAACGTAGGAAGGTATTCGCAACCATGACTTCTTGCCGACTTTTACGTTCCGTTTTATATGCTCCAAAATAATACAAATATATGCTGAAGGAAGTCAGTTTCTCAAGGTTTCTATTTGTAGCTTTTTTATAATATGATGCAAGACATTCCCAGACTGTTTCAAAATTAAATATGCTACGCGTGTTTACATCTAAGCATCATACCAGCAGTATTCCAAAAATCGATGTATTGCAAAACATCGGAAAATTGTTTATGGTACGTCAAAGGGGTAGTGGAAAGAAAATGTATATGTTCAGTATTCAAGTTACAAAATTGATGCGGCATCAAAGATCCTAAATCCCAAATGTCATGACGTCGATTTTTTATCAGTCCACGTTTTATGAAAAGTGTTTTAAGATCGTGTTTCTCGGGGTGCCTGGACGACCATGCGACACTGCTGCCAAGCTCGAGCAACAAAACATCACATAACGACCCTTGTAAGGTTGAGGATCTTCTGTACTTTATTTTTAGTTTCAATCATAAAGAGTAAGTTTTGAACATAGTAAGTAATTTAGTGACATTCAAATACTAATTCGGAGGTGCTATATCCCGTGATTGTAGCTAATTATCTTTTTAAAACACATTCCGAACTTTTTTCGTACGGCAACCATAGCAACGTCGGCTCCCTTTTCCCGTCATCTGGTGGCCACTCACTTTTTCTGTGCGCGGAAGGTTTAGGTTGTGGTGTGTACTTCGCGTCGTAAGCGTCTGTTGTATGCACACTCCAGCACTTGCCATCCCTTACAGAAATGTCATATATGACCGAGATATATTCGATATAGGGCCGTATATGGGCATATAAGTAGACATATAAGGTCATATATTGCCACACAAGGGCTGAAATCAGGGCATATATGGTAAGGTCACACCATATATGACGCAATATATTGCCAGATAAAGTCATATATGGTGCCAGTGGCTGTCATATATAACTGTATAGGATGCCTGATACTCCTGCATATGGCACTATATGGTGCCAGTCAACATGTAGATGCAGGTAGAACTCCGCGTCGGCCGGTATCGGAACTACACCGGCCCGCCCTTGGTAACAGGATGGCAGCGCCTGGCCATGGGCGCCGGGAAGCTACCGGCCCGGCCGGCGTCGGGGTTTCGTCTTGCTCACTGGCCAGTCCAGCCATAGAAGTTACAATGACTGGCCGGCATCGGGTTTTTGCTGTCTTTGCTGGCTAGTCTTTCCATGGAGGTTCCAGTAACTGGCCGGCATCGGTATTTTGCTGTCTTTGATGGCCAGTATCTACGGAAGTTCAGTAACTAGCCGGCATTGTTATTTTGCTGTCTTTGATGGCCAGTATTTATATGGAAGTTCAGCAACTGGCCAGCATCGGTATTTTGCTGTCTTTGATGGCCAGTATTTACATGGAAGTTCAGTAACTGGCCGGCATCGCTATTTTGCTGTCTTTGATGGCCAGTATTACATGGAAGTTCAGTGACTGGCCGGCATCGTCACTTTGCTGTTCGCAGGCTGGCGAGCCCCGGGAACTTCCGTTTACTGACCGGCATCGTTTTATTTTTTTGCCTTTTTCACTATGCAGTCAGTCTTGCCTTTCTCGTTGCTTCGTATTTTGGTAGGTCTTTGCGGTCTATACAAGGTTATTGTATAAAAGTGTTGTTTCTATTTTGGGATTCTTTCTTTTGTGGCTTCATGTTTTTCGACATAGTTTTGTCAGGTCATATCTCGTTTGGACTTGTGTGGAACTGTTGTGGTGTAGACTTTTGGGTCATGCCGCGTATATGTATCTGGTGCTCATCTGTTTTGGTATGTCGAGGCTAGTAAACTGTATATCTGGCAGTGTTAAGATTTGGCTATTGAGCTTGTATGAATTTGATGTATATTTACTTAATACGTATGATATATTATATGTGTACGATGTATTATATGCGTATGATGTATTATGTGTAGGATGTATTATGTGTGTATGATGTATTATATGTATATGATGTAGTGTATATGTATGTTGATGCTCGCTGCATGCCAAGAGGGGGTTAAGGCCTTGTCAGGCATTTGTGCCTTTAGCCTTAGACCCCCTCTGCGAAACATGTATCCGCAGACACAAATAAAAAAAAAATTCATTGAGATTCCGACGAACTGCGGCAATTCATGAAAAGCGAGTGGAAATGTTTGCGTTGATCAATCCTTCGTAAAGGACTGCCGACGCTGGCGTATTTGATCCCACCATGGCAAGGCCGACGTGTTTTATCGCGAAAACGCGAGAAAAAACAATGCAGTGCGGAAAATTCGCAGTCCAGGATTTGAGAATCTGACCCCCTACGCCACGAAAATTAAATTTTACAACGCCGAACGATACTTTTTTCAGGAAGTTAGTTTATTTTGATGTACTATACTTAAGGCCACGGTCCCACTGAATGTGGAAGTTTAGGTACATTTTGGCAGGTCATTACTCATCACGTTTTAAATACTGTTTTGTGGGATTGATGTCATTCGAAAGTCAATGCAATCCTCTTTCATTTGATATTATGTATGTATTTGCTTATACTGTTCATGCGCATTTGTAGCGTTGCGAATATGATGGCGCGGACCCTCACTTGCTCCGCTAGTTCATGTTTTATGAACGATTCATTAAAGATAACACGGTTCCAATAGAGCAGTTTTGTTAAGATGATGTCGGAGCAGAATGTAACGGTATAATTTTTTTGTATTTGCACTACTTTGTTTTTTTCAGCTCTCCAAATATTGCCCCAAAATTGACATTTTTGAGCAAAAATATGTTTTTAATGACAAGCGCTAGGGCAATGAAATTAGCTACAGATGTAGTACTTATAATTGGTAATATGCAGAAAAAAATTTAATGTTGTGTAAATTGTTTTTGTTTAGATATTCTATATCAAACGTAGCACTTTTTTGTGCTTCGAGTCATGGTAGTTCAAATGCCGCTGAGTAAATAAACGACTATGGTAAAATCTTTTATAACATTTAGAACTACAATAGTTGCCCAAGAGGTGGACGGTGGCTTTTTTTTATTTCCAAAGTCATAACGCTCCGGGAGCCCTTCAAACTTACCTGTTTTTGACGCACATCTCTTTTGGACATCAAACAGATTTATTGGCATCTAATAACATTTATTTTATGGAATAGATATACATTGCGATGCATTAGATTTTCCCAATGATCTTGCTTTGGTTTCTTGATAGTTGTAGAGCTTAGATAATTTTAAAAACAATTAAAAACTGTTTGGGTGTTTTGTTGCGCTACCTGGCAGATGGCAGACAAAACTGCTGATTTCTAAGTTCAAAAAATTTTCGAGGGCGGCGTTGGCGTCTGTATCATCATCAATCTCCGTGTCGTTTTACCTTCACATTTAGAAAATATATTTGAAGATTTACTATCGATAAATGAACGGTTTAAGTACTGGGTCAGGTTAATAAATCTAAGACAAATAATTAGACAAGCGTAGCGTGATATAAAGTGTTTATTATTCGATATAATTGAAATCAATAAACGATAAGACGAAGAGGGAAAGAATACACCCGAGTTCACTTCATGCCTAGAGTCACTAAATGAGCTGCGCTTAAAGTTTCCGCACTCCGTTCCTCAAAATTGTTTTGGGCGCCGCCATTTTGCGTCTTGTGCAGCGCAAACGCAACTGCCGATCGTCATGATCCAAATGTGCGACTTCCTCTGCACAAGATGCGGTGCTAGGAAGCTGATACAATAGTGCTCTGCTCTGTCGCGGGTTGTTTAAACATTCGTGGAGGACGCGGCGTTTCCTGTGATTTTAGATAAAGATTCAGATACCTGGCAACCATGAGTTTAAGCCACAATATGGCCAAGTGTCGTTACTCTGAAGCGTAGCTAATTTACTGGCACTAGCGGGAACAATGAGGAAGAGGCAGGTGTCAAAAGGTATAGTGGCTTGTGGAATCCACGGGGCTCACGTCATGGCCCCTCCAGGTATTACAAGCTTCTTGAACAAGGGCATGAATAATGTCATTGATATCCAACGTATTCAGAGGGATGACACCTTCTTGTCAACCAACATAGAGCCTTTTCTACTCAAGTTTTACATGGAAGGCCCGTCTTCCGCTGAGATTCCTCACGTAGACGAGTTGTCCGACCGAATAATCTGCCATTACTCCCGATCTGGGAATCTCTCGAACTTCATTCATGGCCACAGTATCATATGAGATCGAGGGGTGTGGCTCTTCGTCCGCCGGTGTTTTTACCGTGTAAGATGAGACCGTCGCGTGCTGCTGGAACAAGACCTTGGCGATTCTTCACCGAACTGCTTCTTCCGTAAGGTTCAAGAAGGCTTTTTTCGTTTCGCACACCATTTGTTCTTCCCGTTAGTTGCAGGATGGTATGGTGCACTAATGTGATGCCTGATACCGGTCTTTTGGGGGTGTTTTTTTTTCTCAAAAACTTGTTTATTTCATTTGAAGCAAGATTTGTCGCGTTATCAGAGAAAAGTATTTTCGGTAGGGCAAAAGTAGGGAAAAAAGAGCGTAGAACGTCAATGACGCGTTTGTACGTCGTGGCAGGCATCGTGTAAACTTCCAACCACTTAGAGTACGCATCGACCATGACTCCGCAGATGCGGATATGTTTCGCCACCCACAGACTGAATAGTGGATCGTTTTCAGTTACAGTTCATGATGGCGCTGGACTCGTGGAAGCCTTCGACTCTTTCCACAAAGTTAGCCCAGGTGCCAGCACTTTTGTCGAAAGTGGTAAGTGTTCGAAACGTCGACAACGTCGGTAGCCACGTGCTGTGCTTGACACTGGACGCTTACCATTCGCTGAGAAAAAACTTGCTCGTTCGTCTGCCACGAGTCGTCCGATATCAGGTCATTACCGCTACTCCATCTCCCGACAAAACAGGTCGTCATTGTCCGCATGTCCATAGTTAGCAATCACGTGAACTTATAAATTCCCGAACGCTCATAACTTTCGGTTGCTAAACGCCGTTTATTCTTAGCGTCTTCATTGCAAATAAACGTCTTCCTATTTATTCTGATGGTTTTCATCATACTCCTCCTAAGCTGTACTTACAACATTATATCGGTACTTCCGAAAATATTGCAACGGCGTTTGTCTTCTGGGAACTATAATGTAGCAACCTTTAAAAAATCTTCCGGATCCCATGAAACACAATATTTCGTTATGTCACTTTTCGGTCGTCATTTTAATGGTGAAGTAAGTACCGTAAATTGCGAAGCAGTTTACTTGATGTCCGCTTCCACTGGTGTCTTGAATATTGAGTCTACTGAGCCTGCATTCCTGCAGAAGTTTTCATTGAAAGAATATTGACACGTCAATCAACAATTGATTCCTTCTTGATTTATTGCGAAAGGCCGTGGCAAGCGCCGAACCGCATCTCCCTATATCAGAGAACAATTCATACCCAGCCTGACATTCTCGCATACATGCGTTTGCTGGGCCACGCTATTGAGCCAGCTGAGCACAGCTGGCAGTGGCGCGAGCAAGGCCACGAGGGGAACGTGATGGTGCTCGAGCCATCCCACCGTGAACCAATGTTTCGGCCACCCCACGGGTGCGTGTCGCCATCTATTGGTTGAACTAACGCCTTGTTCAAGATGGCTGCCGTGGGACCGCAGCCTTAAGGTCCGGCGTTATACGCAAAAAAAAAAGAAAAAAGACGTGGCATGATTGAGCACGCGCTTTGAGTTACAAAAACAATAATAAACATTACTTTCCAGAAACTAGAAAAGTAAGAGATGTGTTTATTGCTTATGACGCCACGAGAGGTACATGACTCTCCTGAGATATCATTTTATTGCTGATTTTAATCTAGTGTGAAAATGTTCTATTTCAGGCAGCTGAATCGACTGCTTTATGTGGTAGGTATACGATCATGAAAGAGAAATATTTTAAAAGTTCACATAGCCAAACGATATCTGTCTCTTAATAGATTATGTTATACGACATACCGTACCAGAGAAACGCGAATAAAAAAATTGTTTTCATCTTTACTCAAAAAAGCGAGAAACACCAATGCGTTGTGGATGTTCACACTGCTGTGTTTGTGAATGTGACCCCTTGACGCGACAAAAAATAAATGTTACAATGCCGAATGAAAACAGCTAGTTTAATTATCCCCGCTGTACTTAAATCTCAGGAATAAAAAAAGTGTTTAGGCCTAACAATAAGTAAAACTGCGGAGCACACCCTGTATAATTAAGACCAGGCGGCACGCGGGGGATAGCGCTGATCTACCAGAACAAAATTAAATACTACTTTCCGGAAGTCAGAAAATTAAGAGATGTGCTTAATACGTAACGCGCTATGAGTTCAACTAAATTACTGCCTTAAAATTGCGGTATTTTTGTTTCAATAGTGGGTGAAGATGACCGCCTTCTTGACAAACTTTGGCTTCATCACTGTGGCAGTTTTACCACTTACACATTTTCCCATTTTGAGCTCAATGTGCCCGCTATTAATATTTTTATTTCTTCGTTGAAAGGACTTGCGCTGTTTTCCTACTACACTGACACACCTATTAAAACGGAGGGAGCGAATCATCCCGGCAAAACAAGAGGGCCAGGGTTTCTGAATTGCGTCAATTCGAATTTGGGCTCGCACTTTTTATTTTCACCTTCTGCGTGATTGTTACCCTGAAGAACGGTGCCGACGACAGCATAAACATAGAAAATATTTAAAATAATAAAAAAATAATAAAAAAGGTGTGAAAAGTTTTAAAATAATAAAAACGAATTAAAAAAAGGTGAGACAAAAATATTTAAAATAATAAAAAGTAATACAAAAAGATGAGAAAAAATATTTAAAATAAAAACTAATACAAAGAGGTGAGAAAAAAATATTTAAAATAATTAAAAATAATACAAAAGGTGAGAAAAATATATTTAAAATTATAAAAAGTAATACAAAAAGATGAAAAAAAATATTTAAAATAATAAAGAATAATGCAAAAAGACGAGGAAAATATTTAAAATAAAAACTAATACAAAGAGGTGAAAAAAACATTAAAATAATGAAAAATAATACAAAAGGGTGAGAAAAAAAATATTTAAAATTATAAAAAGTACTACAAAAAGATGAGAAAAAATATTAAAATAATAAAGAATAATGCAAAAAGATGAGGAAAAATATTTAAAATAATAAAGAATAATGCAAAAAGATGAGGAAAAATATTTAAAATAAAAAAGTACAAAGATGTAAGAAGAAAATGAACACGCTTAACGCGATTCGAACCAACGCTCAGCAATCCAGAGCGTCAACACACTACGCTACCGCCGCCCGGCTGACCTTGGCACTTTTTCTAGAAGGTTGCATGTCTGCTAAATGCGTTTTCAGCCATTGCAGGCTTAGTTTCGTATTTATTATTTTGTTACATGTTCAGGGCTTTTTTATAATATTGTGGCGATATTGACGTGCGGAATAATTTATTATTGTTGTGTCATTTATGAGTTTTATAATGCGGTTT
>JABSTQ010001412.1:0-23239 GCA_013358835.2 Ixodes persulcatus | reverse complement strand
CGAAAAAGATCAAAGTAGCACGGTATGTCAGACGGGTATCCAGCTAACGAACTTGAGTGAGGGACAGAGGCAACAGGTACTCAACTTGGTAAAAGAACGAAAGGCATTTTCAAATACGCCAGGAAGGAGCGCGGTGGGACGGCACAAAATAACGCTGATCGAAAATGCTACAATGAAAGGATCTATCCCTACCGGGTCCCCATGAACTTCGAGAAGAAGTGGATCGTCAGATATAACAATCTGTCGCCAAGAAGGATGGGAAAGTTAGGTTGTGTATAGATTATAGGCAATTAAACTCGGTAACTGAAACGGACGTCTTTCTAATGCAAAACGTAAAAGAACTGTTGTGGCGCTTAGCAAAAGCCCAATTCATCTCGGTCTTGGACCTAACCAGAGGGTACTGGCAAATCAAAATGGAAAAAAAAGTCTCAGCACTGTACCGCGTTCGTAACGGATCAAGGCCAGTACGCGTGGACTGTAATGCCATATGGGCTCAAAAATTCAGCAGCGACGTTCCAAAGAACAATGAACGAGGTGTTAAGACCTCATGCAATGTATGCCTGCGCATACATTGATGACATCGCAGTTTTTTCTAGCAGTTGGCAAGAACACGTGGAACAGCTTGGCAAGCTGCTAGCCACATTAGAAGCTGCCGGGCTTACAATCAACCTGGAGAAATGTCGGTTTGGACAAGGCAGAGTAAAGTACTTAGGCCATGAAATAGGCTCTGGATTTCACGCACCAGACCCAGAAAGGGTTGCCGCGATTCAGAACTTAAGACTGCCAGAGAACAAAAAACAGTTGAGGAGTCTCTTAGGATTGATTAACTATTATCGAGACTATATCGAAGGGTATTCAGAAATAGTGCTTCCACTGACAGTGTTGACGAGAAAGGAAGTACCGAATGCACTCCCATGGGGTGAAAAAGAACAAGACGCCTTTGAAACGGCGAAGAGGAAATTGATGGAACTGCCGAAACTTGCAGCCCCATCGTTGACGCGGAGGTTTATTTTGTCGACAGACTCGTCGGAGAAAGCGGTCGCCGCGTGCTTATCGCAGAAGAGCGACGGCGGGAAAGAACTGCCGGTTGCTTTCTTGAGCCGAAAGTTGAGTGGTACACAGAGTAAGTGGTCAACAATCGAGAGAGAAGCATTTGCAATTGTATGGGCACTAGAACAGTTGGAAACTTGGTTGTTCGGATCGGAAATTTTGGTTCGCTCTGATCACAATCCATTGCGGTACGTAGGAACATCGTCGCCAAACAGCGCACGATTAACACGCTGGGCATTGTCCCTGCAAAAGTATAGTTTACAGATAGAACATGTGAAGGGGACCAAAAATGTGCCGGCAGACGCCCCATCTCGACTGGGTCCGGCCTGAGCATGTTGGGGGTGTAGCGAGACGAAACAGTCGGGTTAACCAGTCCACACCTCTATCGTCACTCGATGCGCCTTGCTGAAAAAAAACAAAAGAGTGCAAAGTGACGCGGTTTTTGTAACTATCGTTTATTTTACCCGTTATTCGGGTTTCTTCTACTATATGTATTGCATTTGTTGGAGAAAAAAAAAAGAGTGTAAAGTTACTCTGTTTTTGTAACTATTGTTTATTTTCCTCGTCATTCGGGTGCCTTCTAATATGTATTGTAATTTGTGTACATGCTGTGTATGTAGGCCTCTGTTATCCTAATAATGTGTAAAAAAAAAAGGTTTCAGATGAACGATAGACATGTCATGCCACGCTTAGGCGTGCATGACTGGTAGGTGTGCTATCAGTGGTTATCAGAAGCGAGCTCAAGCGGTCACGAGGGTGATGTTGATAGCGGATGGAACAGGCTGATAAATAAGCCGAAAAAAATGTTTTTTTTTTTTGGTAGGTTGGATCCAGGGGTGGTGACGGAAGGTTGTATCTCGACACAACGGGATAGAATAAATCATCTGAAACTATTTGGACAAGAGTCTTCACTGCAGCCAACCGACTGCCGAGCCCCGAGCCCGGAGCGTGGCTCGCGCGCACGTTGCGCGCCGGGCGCCGAGCACGAGTTCTTTTTCCGCGCCGTTGGCCTCAAAACCCACAAACTTCCCCCCCCCCCCCTCCCCCCTTCTCTGTCCAACTCCGTGGCTGTGCTCTCTGGTTGGTGGTGTTAGAGGAGGAGAGGGTTTTGACGATGCAGGGGCGGCTGGATGCGGTTCGTGGAGGCCGCCTCCGGATTGGTGATGCGGTTGTTGCAGTTGCCAATGAAGTCCTTGAAAGACAACGTGCCGTCAGGAAGCTGAAAGGGCAGCTGCGCGTCATTCAGGAGCGCCTGGTTTTAGTACCCGAGCTGCCTCTTGATGTTGGAGAACTGTGCGTTGTTTTGGTGACGCACTGCTCTCTGCTTGGCCAGGTGGTCCTCCATCTGCACCATGACACAGCCGTTCTTGTTCTTCAGTGATATTGACGACGTTGCCGTACAGGCAGAGCAGGTTGAAGAGCTTCTCGGCGTTCATCTTGTTAGAGTTGAGGCCGTACACAATCAGCAGAGACCCTTGGTGTGGACCCGCCGCTTGAGGACGAGTGGGTACCCCCGGGGCCGTGGCTGGCAACGTAACGCTTAGGTGGACCTTCGTTGCGGTCCTGGTCTCCGTTGGTCTGAGCTCCGTAGCCGTCGTTGTAGCCGCAGCCGGGGCTGCTGATCTGGCGGCGTAGCTAGGGCCGGTAGAGGGTCCTCGGTTGCCCACTGCGTTGCCGCAGTCCCCGAAACCACGTGGCTCATCGAGGAGGTTGAGAGAACCTCCGGCAACGGTTGGGGTGGTAGCGGGACATGTCGAAGGTTCAAAAAGAACGAAAAAAAGAATGAACAGTTGTCTTCGGGAAAGGCTTCTACAAGAAAGCGTCGGTACGTTGGGCGCGGCAATAGACTAGCTAAATTTGAGAGCACACTATCGGTGTATATCGCACAGAACTACGCGCACAATCTGTATGGTGCGAAAACTATGCTCTGTTTCACCTTGTGTTGTACCGCAGGAAAGGCTACAAGCGCGAGCTCCTTGCTCTAGTGCACATTTTGGCGGCACAAGCTCTCATGCACCAAGGGCAGCTGCCAACGCTATGAGCTCGCGCTTCTAGCCTTCGCTGCGGTACAACATAAGGGGAAACAGAGTATAGTTCTCGCCAAAGCCTATTGCAACGCGCATCTTCTAAGTCTTCGTCTTCGTCTTCGTCACCAACATCAAAAAGAGTCCTCGCAGAATTAAGTATAACCAGGATCGGCATCACTCTCCACCTGCGAGAGAAGTTCGTCATCCGATTCATAATACGCCGTTTGAGGTTGGTGACATGAACAGGTCCAGCGAGTCGTCCAGACTCATAATGAACGAGTGTGAACGTAAGGCGTGAAGCCTTGTCTCGCACTCGATACGGACCATCCCACCGGTTCGCCAGGGAAGCTGTGAAACCTCTGGAGGCGTCACTAAGTGGGTGTGTCCGTCGGAGTACTAGGTCTCCAACTTCAAATTGCACGTCCCGGTGGCCACGATTGTACTGCTCAGCCTGCTGAAGCCGTGCGACGTCCAAGCTCTCCCGGGCATCACGAACGATGTCCCTGAGTCTGCGTCGTAGGCTTCCTGCAAACTGACCGTATGAGCGAGCAGCGCCAGGAGTGTTGGTTGTGCAAGTGTTTTCCAGCGGGAAAGTCAGCTCTTTTCCGAAATTAAGGCAAGCTGGCGTAAAACCTGTAGACCGGTTAACGGTTGTGCGTGTTGCGAACGCGAGCTCTGGGAGCTTTGCGTCCCAGTCAGGGTGACGTTCGGTGTGAGCTATTAACATCGATTTCAGGTTTCGGTTCACCCGCTCTGTGATGTTTGCCTGTGGGTGATAGGGAGACGTCCGCTTGTGTTGTATGCCCAATGCGGCACATGAGTCTCGGAACACTTTGCTGGCAAAGTAAGTAGCGTTGCCGCTAATCAATTTCGCCGGAAATCCGAAGCGTGTGAACGTCTTCATCAGACAAGACCAGATTTTCTTGGACGTCAGTGATCGCAATGCAAATAGCTCAACCCACTTGCTAAAGTGATCGGTGACAACCAACAGGTACTGGTTGCCACGCGGACTGCGTGGGAAAGGGCCCATGACGTCGACAGCAACGCATTCCCCTGGGGATCGACTCACGACTGGCTGCATGAGACCAGGGGGTTGACCACCACGCGGTTTGGCTTTCTGACAAACCGGGCATGAACGAGCGTACCTCAGCACGTCCTGACGAATTCCTGGCCAAGTTGCAGTACGGCTTAACTTTTCAAAAGTCTTGCAGCCACTACTGTGACCAGCCAAAGCAGAGTCATGGTAGTATCTAATGAACGACGTGCGAAGTCGGCGAGGTATCACGGCTCGAAATGGAGTATCTGTGGAGCCACCCTCCTCGTCGTCGATCTGAGGTTTATACCGGAGGAGCAGACCGTCTTCGGCTAGCAAGTACGAGTCGAAACCCATGTCAGCGTCTCTGTTGCCACGTCGGTCACGTGAAGATAACCACTCAGAGACCCTGCGACAAAGTCCATCGTTCTGCTGTGCTGCACGAAGCTCATTTCGGCTAATCAAAGTACCCCAGCGCGAGCAAGCATCTATCGCAGCCACAACATTGGCATTCTCGTGCACGTGCTCTTCGCCGAGCGGAGCGCGCGACAAAGCGTCTGCGACTTTGTTTTGTGAACCTGGCTTGTGCACAATGGTGTAGTCATATTTTTGAAGCGTCAGTGCCCAGCGTGCTAATCGTCCTGCCGGATTTTCCAGCCGCTGAAGCCAAGACAAGGCGGCATTATCCGACTGGATCACAAAGCGCGCGCCATCAAGATACATGTTGAATTTCTGCAGGGCGAATATGATGGCTAGGCACTCAAGCTCGCAAACATTGTAATTTCTTTGAGCTTCTGTCAACGTATGGCTAGCGAACGCTACGGGTCGTAAGACAGCATCAAAGTCTTGAAGCAGCACAGCACCTAAACTGTAGCCGCTCGCATCGGTTTGCAGTACAAACGGGCGGTTGAGGTCTGGGAGCTTCAAGGATGCCGTTTCAGCAATAGCTTTGGACAGTTGAAGGAAAGCATTTTGCTGTGCCTCCGTCCAACGCCAATTGACGTCCTTGCGCAGCAGTTCGTTCAGAGGCCACGTTATCTCTGCACAGTGAGGAATAAACTGGCGGTAAAATCCAACCATTCCCAGAAATCGCTGCAAACGCTTTGCATCATGGGGAGAAGGAAATTCAGTTATGGCCCTCAGCTTGTCCTTGTTAGGGCGAAGCGCTCCATCGTCGATTACAAAACCGAGCAGGTTAATCTTAGATGTTGCCAGTTGCATTTTTCCCGGGTGAACTGTCAAACCAGCATTCCGCATGCGCTCGAGGATAGTCCGAAGGTGTACAAGATGTTCTTCAAACGTGCGTGAGAAAACTACTACGTCATCCATATACGCCATGGCGTAGTTGTGCCGTGCATCTCCGAGCACGATGTCCATAAGACGTTGGAATGTGGCAGGAGAGTTGCTCAAGCCAAAAGGCATGCGCACAAACTCGTACAATCCTCTGTAGCATGTGAATGCTGTTTTCTCGATGTCAGCGGGTTCGACTTCTATCTGGAGAAACCGTGACTGCAGTCAAGAGTTGTGAAAAAGCTCGCGTTTCCCAAGTTGTTCATGATCGACTCAATCGAGGGGTACGGGTACGCGTCACGAACGGTTACCGCATTCAGGCGCCGATAGTCGACGCAAAGCCGAGCCGTTCCATCCTCTTGGGGGCAAGGACGATCGGGAAGGCCCAAGGGCTCTGTGACTCACGTACTGCACCCGTGTCGATCATCTCTTGGAGCGCCTTGTCCAGCAGGGCTCGCTTGTGTACGCTGATTGGTCGAGGGTTGCAGCGTAGAGGCCGTGTATTCCCGGTGTCAATTGAATGCTTTAGGACACCGGTTCTACCGGGGTTCTCCGTGAACATCGGCGAAAAATCTTCCAGGAGTCTTTGGAGACGCCGCTTTTGCTGGTCCTTACCAGGACACTTCTGCAAAAAATCGCTTACCGCACATGGGATTCGCAAAGCAGGCGTTCTAACGCCAACGTTATCAACACTGACGATACACTCCTCTCGTCTGGTAAACGGGATCAGTTTCGCGTCACTACCTAACCGGTAGCCTTTGTTCGGAAAGTCAAGAAGCAGGTTCTCCCCGAAAATGAAATCTCGCCCCAAAATAATCGGTACAGTGAGACCAGGTAAGCAAACGAAACGCTGACGGCGTTTTTTCTCGTTGAACCCGATCTGTAACCTCACGGCTTGACTCGCGAGCATTTCTGGTCCTGACGCTAGCTCTAAGAGCACGTTAGTCTCGCGCAGGTTGGCTTTCTGCTCTTTGCAGCGTTCAATCAGGTAGTCCCCAATAAGCGACAGACTCGCACCGGTATCAATCAGTGCTGCCACAGCTACTCCGAGCACTGTAACTGTCATACGAGGCTCAATTAGCTCAAGGTCAGGCTGAATTCGACATACCGATGGAAGTTTTGCCGAGTTGTCCGTGGTCACCGCGGCCGGCAGGCGTTCAGGGGTCAACGCCACCGGCCGTACTCGTTTCCCGAAGCTGCAGGGCGGTTGCGCAGCAGGTCGGGGCAGTCACGCCGAAAGTGCCCATGGCGACCACAGCCGAAGCACCGCACCGAGTTGCGCCGGTCAGGGCCGTGCGTCGGGCTTGCCTGCGCTTGTCGTTGCGGCCCTTCTTGGTGTCCCTCGTTGGACCAGCGATCGGCGCCCCAGTTGGCATTGCGGGGGAAGGACCTTAAACGGCTTTCACCCTGCCGTAGTCTCGATCCAGCCGGCCGAGCACGTAGCCGGGGGTCCGAACCATCGAGTGGTCTCCCGCGCTCCCATTGCCCGAAGGCGTAGGAGTCCAGCGCATGGGGGGGACAGACCGCGCCATCCAGGGTTTGGCGCTGAGTCGGACCTCTTCTGGGCCCGGGAGCTCGCCAGGCACAGGACGGCTCAAGAGCTTCTTCAGGCGGTGACGGGGGCCGATACTGCAGCTCGGCCAGCAGCGTCTCTTGTATGCCGTGAGCGTCCCGGGCCAGTTGCTCCAGGGTGGAATACGTGCGGCCATGCAGGTAGGGCCGGAATCTTGGGTGGCTCTGCTGCATCACCCGAGCAACCCTGCCCGACTCCGACGTCGTTGGGCAGGCTCTGTCATAGAGCTCCTGCATCACCCGTACATATTCGACGAGGGTCTCGTCCGTGTGCTGGGTCCGGCGCTCCAGTTCTCGCTGGACTCGAGACTGGTACCCAGGTGGAAGAAATTCATCTTGAAACTTCCGCCGAAAGTCTTCCCAGGTGAAGAAGGGGGCCACGATGCGCCACCCGCGCGCGGCGCTCGCCTGGAACGTCACGGGCAGAACCCGCGCGAGGACATACTCGTCCGAGGCTCCCGTGGCGAGCTTATAGGCCGCCAGCTCAACCAGGAAGTCGGCCACGGACTTCCGGTCGTCGTAGCCCGTGTACAACGGGACCGGCACCTGGGGCCGTGGACCTTGCCCTTGGGGTCCGTGGTCAGCCAGGACCAGGCGTTGCGCGACCGTGTCGCAGAGGTTGGCCACCCGAGCCATCAGGTCCAGGGACGTCGGGTCAGGCCCCTCTCCGGTCTCGCCTTGGTCTTCGGTGGCTCTTTGGCGAGTCTGCATCGCAGAAGCAACCGCAGAAAAACAGTCCAACACAAAAACAGAACAAAACGCGAAAGAACAAAAGAAGAACACGCAATATACTACAATATGCACACTATTCACAACCATACATGGGTAAATTACTTTCAAAATGTAGTTTAATTACAATTACAATTACTTTGCTCCAAAAGTAGTTTAACTACAATTACAATTACTACTACGTGAAACGTAATTCATTACAATTACAAATTACTTTTAAAAAGTAATGCAATTACTTTACAATTACTTTTTTCTGAGAGCTACCCGTAAATGAAAATGTATACAAAAAACGTATACAAAAATGTAGACGAGGATTGGGAGAGGGAAGAGCAGTGTAGCAATAACGTTTGGAAGTAAGGCGGGGTGAGTCGTGTTAACGAGACCTGCTGCTTCGTCGCCTCGATGTTAGAGTAGCACAACTTACTGTTAGTGGTACCAACAGATGAGGTAGACAAGGGGGACGTGAAAAACATATTAAGATAGGAGAATAATTTCATGGACGATAAAAATCCCCAGCCTTGACTGAAACATGGAAGTGAATAAATATGCTGGCAGCGAGGACGCGTAAGGAGAGCCTCGAACCTCCCCGCCTCGACCGGATGATGTGATCGGAGCGCAACCAGCTCGACTTCGAGCCCCGATGCCCCCGAATGGGAATAAGAAATAAGAGAGACCCCTAGAAACACGAGCAACAGGAAGCGAATGAGACGAAGAAACAGATTTCAACTGCGACAGAAACGAAAACGGACGCAATTATAGCCCTCATTTTTAAATTTTCTCAAAGTTTTCATGAAATCGTTTTACAGTCTACAAAACCATTCACTCTTTCCTATCTCAACCTCTCTTTCCCATTTCTCCTTTCTGTCCTTTTTAGCAGGTTGGGATACACTCTCTTCCTTGTCGCTTTGACTGTACTGTCGTTTCCGTGGTCAGGGGGGAAAAGCGCCGGCGCCGCCAACTTTTGCAAAAGTAATTGTAATTGTGCCTGAAATTTTGCAATTACTGACGCTAGAAAGTAATTAAATTACAATTACAATTCCTTTTAGCCGAAAGTAATTATTACAATTACAAATTACCAGGAAAGGTAATTAAATTACAGTAATTTAATTACTGTAATTGAATTACTACCCAAGTATGTTCACAACGGCCAAGCCCCGATGGCAAAGATGGCGTCCGGTGGCCGAAGCCTAGTCGAACGACCACGTAGGCCTATCGGGGATGACAAAAGCAAGAAAACCCAGGCTAACACGCCTATAGCGGGCTAAAAGCCTGCGGTCCAACCCGCGGGGGAGCAGCAGGCCCCACGTTGGGCGCCAAATAATGTAGGGTTCGGTGCTACTGCTCACCCGCAAGAAGGACCAACGAGGCAGATCTCAGAAAAATACACCTTTACTTTCTGGTGGCAGCCAACCGACTGCCGAGCCTCGAGCCTGGAGCGTGGCTCGCGCGCACGTTGCGCGCCGGGCGCCGAGCACGAGTTCTTTTTCCGCGCCGTTGGCCTCAAAACCCACAATATATATATATATTTGAGGGGTGAGGTAAGATCGACAAGGGCAGCCGTAATATTGTGAATGGATTGGGTTGAGAGTGATAGTATTGAATTTATTGTATTAAAGTTAGGGAGAGGGAAAGAGTTGCTGCCGCTTCTGGCCCAATTTTTCGCCCGCTCTTACCCTTCCCCTAACTTTAATATATATATATATATATATATATATATATATATATATATATATATATAATGATTGTGTAAAGCCTGATAACTTCTTTCCACCACAGTCCTGTAGAACGCTTATTGGGCCTCTGCCAGCATAAATCGCAACAAACAAAACGCTATCCTGTGTTTAAGAGATTAGTGTTAATGTATTATGTTGTGGACTTGTTTGAAAGCTGTGGAGGGGCACTTTGTCAGCGCAGTACTACTGCTAACCTGCGGTTTTTAATGTGCTGCACGATCTGATTTAATAATTGGGCACTGGTACCACCAATAAAAAAACAGCACAGAATCGTTACTTCTTCGTACAGCTCCAAAATGCTTAGTTTTCCTGATACCACGGTGCTCCAAAATGAGATGATCTTTGTTCCAAAAAAGGTGTTTATGTAGTAAAAATTGCTCCAAAATTGGACTTTTCTTGCTCCAAAATTTGCTCCAAGACCTAAAATGGCTAGACCACCACTGCAATTCCAGGGGAAGCTCGGTGTTTGAGGCCAGGACAGGGGCGTTACGAACTAGGACGCAGAGTAAAATATCAGGACATAGATACGGTATGGGGGGAGGAAAAGGAGATGGCTGTAAAACACTGTAAAGGGCTTCACCCTGCAGTTGTTTAAGGCGATACTGATTTAGTGAAGGCTTTGGACTTGAAAGGCAACGACGGAAAGATGTGCGCTGGAAAAGCGGTGATCACCAAGCACGGGTTATCGGACTGGTGGCATAAGTCGAAGGAAGAATGAAGTTTCGTGGAGAATGGTACATGAAGGCTTGTGCTTAGCAGCACTTCTCCATTGACTACGCATTTAATCGGAGATTGGTTATTGGGGCCACTTTAAAAACTAGAAAGTGATTTCGAGCCTAAATTGGGGACTTTTTAAAGAACAACTTTACATTATCATGTTGGGCGTTCGGCTAGGTTTGGCGATAAAACGACTGAACTGATGCAAGAGGGGTAATGCCACTTTCTACAGTCTTATCCGCTGACGATAGTTTCCTTAAAAATGAACTAATAAAGAGACAGATGCATGGTAAAAAGGGAAGTCAACAACCTGAGTTGCTGAATTGTAGAGAGCAGATGAACTCTCATATTTAGTGCTCACTGTTTAAGTTTCGAGGATACCAACTGTTTCTGAACATCACTGGCTGGAAACTCCCTCTTTGACGACGCATAAAATTAAGAAAAAAAGCATTATTGTTTACTTGATTTTATTTCGTTTTATTTAAGAAAATAAGGATTCGAGATATCTTAGGCCGAATAGGAAATGTTTTCAAATATCGGTTGTGCTAAAGTATTCATTAACAGATTTTTGAAAAGTTTTCCTTCGGAGTTTGGATGTAAACTATTTGTTATACGGCCATTTCGTTACGACGTATTCAGGGTATGAGATAAGTGACAGACCCGATAAGTCTGACATATGCTTTCCGTAAAAATAGCAAAATAAAATTGAAGGTTCAAGAAAAATGACTTCCTGCAAATTTAGCTGAAGTCGAGTGCCAGACACCACTTCATGGATTTTTGTAGACAGATCTTCCTTTGAACAGGTGCACTGTTTACTTTCAGCGGCGCCGCCAGCCAATACCGCCTAGAAGGCAAGGCCTGCGCGTGACGTTTTGTTAGTAGATCCCCGACTCGCCCCTAGCGGAAAACATCCCGAAGCTTGACGAGAGTAGGGGCCACGTGACAACTACGTCGCATTTACTGGCGGCCACAGCTGTGTGCGCGACTGCTGAGCGCGAGCTGATAGCCAGCTTCCAGTTCATTTGCAGCGTGCATGCGAACACTCCCTCAGCCAGGAACGCGAGCTAGCACGCGTTCCTGGTCTTAAAGGGACACTGACAGGGTATGTATGCTCGCCGAGGTTTTTAGTTGTACGTGACATATGAGAGCCCAACTACCCAAAACAGAATTTGCGGCTCGAAAGTCAGTTCCTTTCCGCCCGAAAACCGCCGATCGAGAACTGGCCGGTTTGAGTTGCGCTCACTCTCTTTTCCGTAGTCACGGGCCGTTTTCTAAGGTTTCGAAGCCACCATCAAATTTAATCAAAGTCGTGGGTCATTGAAGGCACACAGTCAATATTAAAAATAGAAAAAAATATGAAACCCATTTTTTGTGGCTTCCAAAAAGCTGCAAATACGTTGATTGAAAAAAAAAAATGTAGCACAGACCATAGAGTTATTACAATACACGCTAGAGGCTCAGCTGGCGCTAGTGTCTACGAAACTTCCAGTTGCAAATTGAAGCAGACAGCATGCAGTCTACTTTTACAGAGAGAGAGAGAGAGAGAGTCGGAAAAGGAAGAACAGAGAGGTGTCTTCCTGTGTATTCCTATGGGAAAAAGCGCGTGAATTTTGTCTCTTCGCCGGAAAATTACACGAATAACTTTTGTTATTTCGGTTGTACCGGATAGTATGTACCTTTATTAATATTGTGGAAGTGTAATTACTTTAGTTACAGCATTTTTTCTTTACCACTGAACGATGTTAAACTTCGCTATATTTCAGGCCCAAACCTCTGTTCCATGGCAGGTATATAGAAACGAGCGACGATTCTAAGCAAATAACGATCGAAAGGAATGTAGAGTGTGTTCAAAGTTCGCTGGTGCTTATATATTGCTAATATGCCCGTTCTGTCACTATATGAAAATGACCCCGTCGTGCATCTTTACGAGTGGTTAAAAAAACGTTCGAAACGTAAAGGATAAAGTACGTGAACTACTAAAGGTAATGCAGTGAGTGCGCAGGCGAGCTGGTGGATGTTAACCATTTTGTTCTTAGCCCGAGACTGAGGCAGGAAAAGAGGAAAGTTTCAAAGTAGAAGAAAAATGAACAGTCGAGGACACGTCTCTAACACAGCTAAAGACAAGTTTATTTGGTCACCCTCTTATATACACTCCACGAACTTCACCACAGAACCTTCTCGCCCTTTCCGACCTCCAAAGCCAAAAGATAACAAAGGTGGGGATCAGGTGGATTGGGATCAGGTGGATTGGAATCTTTTGTTGCCAGGTTGCTTTGGGATTGTGGGCCGGAGAGTAGAGGGGGAGGGGTGCTAAAGGGGAGCTAGAGTGTGTTGTTTTGTGGAAAACGTCAAGATTGTTCAAGGTCGTTTGACAATTGTGGTGGAAAGAGATGAGACCTTTGTTATCTTTTGGCTTTGGAGGTCGGAAAGGGCGAGAAGGTTCTGTGGTGAAGTTCGTGGAGTGTATATAAGGAGGGTGACCAAATAAACTTGTCTTTAGCTGTGTCAGAGACGTGTCCTCGACTGTTCATTTTTCTTCTACTTTGAAACTTTCCTCTTTTCCTGCCTCAAGTCTCGGGCTAAGAACAAAATACTAAAGGTGTTTTTTCTTATTATTTCCTTTGTCGGGCAGTTTTTATTGGGCACCTGTTCCCTGGCTTCTCCCTATTTGCAAAGATTTGAAGCGTGCCGGTGATGATTTGAAACCAGAACAATTAGGCATCTTCGCACATATTCATGAGCAGAAAGAATAAAGCAGTACTTATTTATTGCAAATCGGACTATATTACGTGACTTTCAATTTATTTTGATCGTCTGCATGCACAAGGAGTTACTTATCCAGTGTTACTTCGTAGTTCCTGCCGTCTCTCTTGGTTTTCCACATGTCCTTCGTTCGTTTGGCACGTATATCACCCATGCTGGAAAGCGTCGACGCCGTGTTCGCACTAACAGTGTCCGACAGTGCACATAAATGCATGTACGAAGCGGTTTTAGCACCGTTTTTCATGTCAAGATTTTAAAATAAAAACGCCGTAACTGACCAATTATTTCGTCTGCGCCACTGGGAAATGTTCCAAAGTGCCTAGTACGTACGAATTATTCGTGATATTTTCTCTTATAATCGAGCGCAGAGAGGAAATGCACTCGCTTTTTTTCATAGAAATGCATTACCGAAAGTCAATTTCCGACTGCTTGCTGTCTGCTTCAATTTGCAACAGCACACTAGCGCCAGTTGAACCTCTACCGGAAGCATTCTGTGTTCACTGAAAATTCTCAACATGGCGTCGTTTCGCGTATCGTGGGGCTAGCGGATGGCAGCGGACAACGGGCGTTGGACCTCTACTACAGGGGTGCTATGTTGCGCTTTTTGGACTCCCAGGAGACTTGGAAGAGGGAAGTGACGTCAACGACTAGAGAAACGCAGATTGGATGTTGACAGAAGAAAACAAAATCAACATCCAATCTGCATTTGCTGCGTTGTTGACGTCACTTCCCTCTCCCTAGTCTCCTGGGAGTCCAAAAAGCGCAACATAGCCCCCCAGAACTGTCGTTCACGGTACCGGCGAATTCTGTCTTCCTTCGAAAGAGAAATTTTGGACCGATCAAAAGAACTGATATTAATCACGTACGACACGCCCGACCAGCAAGCCGATTGCACGAACACGTCGCCGAGCCGTCGTCCTTTCTCGTTACTGAAGGCATCACTCGCTCAAACGTCAAGCACGAAGTGCGTACTTCGAGTTGAATACGAACGCGTACGGTTTCTTTACGAGGTGCGAATTTGGCCTCTGCGTGGTGCTGCCCGACTTCAAGCCGGGAGTGCATGTAATGAAGGGAAATCAGCAGCAAACTTCCGACATACAGTCTACCGGCTCCATTAGTACGCACGGTAGCTCAGTGGAAAGACATCCACTGAGCTACTTACAGTAGCTCAGTGGATGTCTTTGTCTTTCCTTTGAGTCTTTCCACTGAGCTACTTACAGTAGCTGGAGAAAGAAGAAGACGCCGTTCGAAACGGTCGCGTTTCGATGCTCTCCAGTGAAAATACACCGGCCACAGGCCGGGGAACTGCTGAGGCTTCGGCCAGTATCACTGAAATGACGACTGAAAAGTACCGGACCGTCCTACCCCGTCTACCTACAGGTAATTTGAGCCTCAATTCGGTATTTCTGCACGGAGACCTGGCAGCGAGGCCATATAGAGCACCAGACTTCCGAGACGCCTTACGAGACGTGGTCGATAGCCAGGAAATCATCGGGATAGGCCAATTCCAGATGAGTCACGTATGGATGGTGACTTGCGCAAGTGCACATGCGAAGGCCAAACTCGTCATCAAAGCTGAACTGCGCGTAAAGGGACGCAGGTACCTGATTATCGACCCGGACACCAGAGACGTAAAACTGAAGCTATTATGGCTTCCCGTCCACATGGAAAGTCAACGTATCGAGGAAGCGCTGGCACCATTCGGTACAGTTCGTTCCATCATAAAAGAAAAGTGGAGATGCGCCGGAATGGAACAGATGGAGACGCTCAACAAAGAAGTGACCTTGACGCTTCGGGAGGGGATGAACGCAAGCCAACTTCCACACCAGCTCACAGTCTTTGGCTGCCGAAGCTTGGTGCTCGTGCCGGGCCGTCCTCCACTATGCCTTCCATGTAATCGCATAGGTCACATCCGTCGTGAGTGTAGAACCCCACGATGCGGGGAGTGCCGCCGTTATGGCCACGCTACGAGTGAGTGTGTGATTACCTACGCAGACAAGCTTAGCCAATCAAGAGGCCCGACTGACGACATTGTCCAGGAGCACCTCATGGACATCAGCGTGGTTGTCGACGCAACAGGAGAGGTCATCACTCCCACTTCCTCGACAGCGAAAACAGAGCTGGAAATTTTGACACAGCAGTCCCAGTCCGTCAGCCCTGAGAAGACGACACCTAACGCAGGGCCAGGTCCAGTAACGCAAGGAAACACAATCAAGGCAACAAAGGAAGATTGGCCAAATAGCGAATTTCCTCCCTTAAACACGACTCCGGAGCTTTCTTTCCAACATCTGCTACCTCGACGAGAACGTCCCACCCCGTACAGCGGAGTACCCGTCAAGCGACCCGCTCCTTCAACAACGACTACGTCCCAGTCATCTATAGCAGGTGACTCAGAAGACAAGAACGACGAGAGAGGTGACGTGAAACGCAAGCCGACCACGGTGTGGAACACCCACACAGCAAGACCCCACAGCCTGACCATGTGGGGAAAGACGGCGATGCACTGCCCCCCTAACTAGCAACTCTCTGCCATTTCCTCCCCTCAGCTTCGCTACCATGAACGTCAGAGGACTGTGTTCGCGTGCACGACAATCGCAGTTGTATAGGCTCTTCTCAAAAGAACAGATCGATTTTGTTGCTGTCCAGGAGACAAAAATATCGTCTGATGAGGATACGGCTCGTGCACTGGACCCTTTCCTCTCAAATTATGAGGTATGTGTTAGTCATGCTGATGGGTTGTCGGGAGGGTGCCTTTTGTTTTTAAGGAAGAGGCTAGGATATACGTCACTTTCACACGCCGTCGATGAAGATGGAAGGTTGATATGTTGTGATTTCACGTTACATGGCACACACTGGCGATTAATTTGTATTTATGCTCATAACGACGTTCGGTAGCGATGCTCTTTCTTTGAAAACCTTGCCCCATACTTAGATACCGACAAACAAATGATCTTGTTCGGCGACTTTAATTGTGTCTGTAATATAAACGATAGATCAACACCCCTTTCTCGACCTGACAGAAGTGTTGACACTCTCAACACTCTCACATATGAATATCACCTATTTGATGTTGGAGCTTCTCAAAGTACTACTTTCCGATACACCCACCTCCAAGCTTCATGTAATGCCAGGCTTGATCGTATTTACGTATCAAGTCCACTTTTTTCACATGTGACTGCATATGACGTGAAACCAGTTTCGTTTTCAGATCATTGCCTTGTGAGCGTCCGTATCGGAACAGACGCGCAACGTAAGGCAAAACCAAAATGGGCTTTGTGGAAATTTAACACGAGACTTTTAGAGAACACAGATTTCGAAGAGCGTGTGCGCGAATGTTTCAACAAAGCAACAACAAATCAGAAATTCGGCATTTTTGCTCAATGGGACTCTTTCATGCAGGAGGTTAAAAACGAAGCAATTGAATGCGCGTGCATTGCATCGTTTCATGCAAAGAAAGAAGAATCTACCCTTTTGAAAAATTTACACATTCTTTATGAGCTAGAGTGTGAAACACCCGGTTTGTTTCAGGAGGAAATTACACGCGTTAAATGTCAGATACAGCGTTACGAACAAAACCGTTACCATGGTGCACTAGTACGGTCTAGATGCCAACGATTTCTATCCTCTGAGACGCCTTCGCGTCGCGCAATCGACGACGAGATGCGAAATGGACTTTCAAAGAAAATTAAACTTTTAAATTGTAATGGGACGCTCTCAACAGACGAAGACGACATTATAAAAACGTTTGAGTTTCATTACCAAAACCTCTTTGGGCGCAAACAATCCGTAGACAATCAATTAGCAAAGCCCTTGGTTTATTTGATGCCCCAGGTTGACCAGCTTCAACGCGACCTGCTTAGCGGACCATTAACGCTAGAAGAGGTCCGATGGGCGGTAGATCATCTACCAAACTCTAAAACACCAGGACCTGACGGACTCCCATCCGAATTTAACAAGAAGTACAAAGAGCAACTGTGCCCTTTTTTACTCGGTCTTCTTGAAGGCTTATGAAGTGGGAGCCTTGCCACCTACGTTTTATAACAGCCACACGGTCTTGATTCCAAAGAGTAAAGATCCAGATAAACTCATTCACGCTGAAAGCTACCGGCCAATTACTTTATGCAATGTGGACTATAAGATTTTCGCTAAAATTCTGACAAAAAGACTTCAGTTTGTTACGTCCAGTCTTGTTGGTGACCACCAGACCTGCGGAATTAAGAGGCGATGCATACAAACCAACATACACGTGGCACGTGCAGTAATAGAAACCTGCGTTCTGCATGCTGGACAAGTTGCCATGGTGCAAGTAGACTTGGCGAAGGCATTCGACCGGGTGTCCCACGCTTTCCTCTTCGATATTCTTCGTCACGTAAACCCAGGATCCACAATCTTGAAGGGTATTGAGATGTGCTACCGCAACTGTGCCACGAGGCTTATAATCAATGGTTCGCTTTCAAGTTCAATTCGACTAGAATCATCGGTCAAACAAGGATGCCCCTTATCCCCTCTTTTATTTTCTCTATATCTGGAACCCTTGTGCTTAAGCGTACTCAGAAACCCTACCGTGGAAGGTTATCATTTCTACTCCACAGAGGTTAAGGTGTTAGCATACGCCGATGATATTGCTTTTTTGTTTGTGCTGATAAGCGAAGCATAGACAATGTCTTCACTTTAACTAAAGACTTCTGTGATGCTACCGGTGCTCTTATTAATAAGACGAAATGCGTAGGCTTCTGGTGCGGGCAATGGGCCACAACACCCTCAGAATATGCTGGCATATCGTGGACTTGCGTCGCTCCCCAGTACTTAGGAGTGCCCCTTAATTGTGTTCGGAACAATGGCCACTACTGGACAGAACGAGTGGCAAAAATCAAAAGTCAAGCTAACATTATGAAAACAAATCAGTGGTCCGTTTTTGGGCGAGCAAAAGCGTGCAATATTTTTCTTGCAGCGAAACTTTTGTATATCCTTCAGGTTATTTGCTGTGCAAGAATCCACATTCAAAAGTTTCACAGGGTTTTTGCTACTTTCGTGTGGAAATCCACCTGGGAACCTATGCGACGAGACAATCTTTTTCGCCCTGTTGATGTCGGAGGTCTCGGACTATTACATATCTTTTTAAAACAAATAATAACTCGTTTTCTATTCTTCAGAACAACATCACATCATTTCCTTCGCACTTACCTACAGGCAGAACTCTCAGATGCTTTACCTTATTTGGTGGTTTCATCGGTATCGGCGGGCACATCACGTCCCTTGGGATTCCTCAGAGAAGTAGTAAGCGCAATAGAGTTTCTAAGAGCCCGTTTTTCTTTGGAATATTTATTTACAATTTCACGCAAAGCATTATATGCCGATCTTCTTGACATAACGTTCCCTGTACCATTGTATCGAAGTATGTTCAACCATGGGCCAGGACAAGATGTTCTTACGCGCGTCCGAAAATTGCGTGTCTCACCTAACGCAAAGTCTTTTTTCTTTAAACTTCACACTGCAACGTTGCCTGTGAAACCCTGGCTTCGCGAACCAGGAATTTTTGTACCATGGTCAGTGAATTGTCGTCTTTGTAACCAACCAGAAACTATAGAACATTGTTTTATTTTCTGCACTGACGCTTACCTCTTCTGGGACGTTCTACAGAGAACACTGAAAAAGGATTTGGACGTCAACGCCTACACAATCCGGTTTTTACCTTTAAAACCCAACGATAGTTTTCCTTATGATTTGTTCACGCTGATGGGTTTGCATAGTCTCTGGAAGACGAGAATGATCGACAGAAATGCCGATCCACCCCGGTCTACAAAATCAAATTTTATAGAAACTGCATCTCACGTGAAAAATGTGTTGGATCATCTTAAGGAACGCCCAGACTGGTATGCTGTCATTGATCGATGTCTCCATCTTCCTGATTTTTAGCTATGTCATTTATTTTTAATCATTTCTTCGTTTCCAGAGCGTAAACCGATAACAATACTTTGATGTGATCAAGAACCGTTTAATTGTTTGTATTGTATTCTTAAAAGTGATAACTTTGTCGAACTGTATGCTTGTCGTTTGTCCTGTCACCTTCCCATGCAATAAATAAAAAAAAAAAAAAATACTTACAGTAGCTCAGTGGAAAGACATCCGAATCACACGCAGCGGGCACGGGTTCGATCCCTGGTGTGGGTGTACCATTTTTTTTTTTTGTCAAACATTTTGTGATGTTTACAGTTCTTTTTTTTTTTAACACTTATCACTGAAAAAAACAATTGTTGTGGACGTCGCAAAACTAAATGGCATGGGATTTCATTTTTGAGACCTGCGAACTCAATGTAGTCACTTTACACAAAATGCAAGGAGCATATGAATCGTTTAGCGTCCGCTTTCCGAGCTTCGCGTAACTGTTTTAGAGGAATTGCAGCCAGCCATTGATCCCGACCCGTTGATCTTTCGGAAACTTGTGCACTCTGCCGCACAATGCCACTTTCAGATGCAGGACATGTGAGGCAACTCTTCACGCAATGTCTTGGGAGTATTCTTTTCGGAGCCGATCACGGGAATTCACCACGGCACTCGGGCACTCACTACTAATTGCCAACACTTAAATGTACAAAACAACTCATCTTGAAGTACAGACAGCGAGCGGGACAAACATAACTGCAAAGGAATCGCATGGCGAACGAACGCATTTCGTCTGCTACGTGCGGAGAAAAAAAAAAAAAAAAAATGCACGGTCGGGTGTAGCTGCGTGACTTCCGCCAGTCTCACTGGGTGGTTCCCGTTTCGACCCGGCTCAAAACGACCATCTCGTTTCACCCTTTCCCATTTCGCCCTATCCCGAAACAACCTTGCCGCTTCGGTCATTGATTGTTATCACTTGGGTCTGTTCGTTTGTATGTTCAAGTGTCCAATGTTTGTTCTCATTGCTGACCTCACTTCTCCCTCTCCCAAACAACCTTGGAGACATGGCACTATAGGATGAACGGAATGTCAGGGAGGGCTCACCCGAACATTTACAGCTTCATCGATTTGATCATACGGGATGAGGCTTTGACAAAGGTATATTTGCAGCAGCTTGCAAATAGTGGTGCTTTGCGGGCCAGGGGGCACAAATGGGTCAGCAAGGACGGCAAACCATCAGAACTGGAGTGTCGCCTTTCTGATGGCACGATTTTCCTGTTTGACTTTCTCAACAAGGCGAAGACATTTTCCGGTCTATGATGTTTCCCTGTGTGGTCGAGGGTTCCGTGTTTGAAATTGTAAAAGAAAATAAAGTCTCATTCACATGCCTGTCGAACTGCCTGATTTATCGCTCTCCAAAATATCAAGATCACTAATATGAGGTTTTAGAATAACGTACGTAAGCAGTTTGGGTACCCTAAAAAATAGCGTCGCGTTGGCAATGCGAATTTTAGCTTACCCAATGTGCTTGTGTATGCATGGACTTCATCATTGTACGTAGCGCGAACAAGCGATTGGCAGTGCTGCTGTTTATCTCATAGAATTAAAAGGCTGCCATAAAAACTATTACTGGCTTGGGAAGTGCTCATCTGAGTCAGTCCCCTAAGCCTTAAAATTTGGTGCCTGCTAATACCATTTCGAAAAAAAAAATAAAAAAAGTGACAAGGTCGTCTTTGCAGTAACGGTGTCACAGAGTTTACATCAACCGTTTCGCGGTTGCACGTCATGGGGATCATCTTGAAGTAAAAAAAAAAAAAAAAAAAAAAAAAAACAATTTAATTGGTTGAAGTAAGAATAATATATTACGTCGAAGCTTGCCTGAAAGAGGTGCCATTTTTATAATACGGCATGCAATAATATTTCAGAACATATATCCTTAAGCAGAAAAGGTGCGCAGATCAGGTTTAGAACGATTAGACTTTTCGCAAAAAGGTTGTGATGCGCAGGGTCTTATACAAATGGCTTAAAAATGGACGGGTTCAAACGCAAAGGGTCTTTCGAGTATCGGTGGAAACGGGACGGGTTCAAATGAAAAGGGCGTTTCGGGAATGGGACGAAACGTGACGGGTTCAAACGGGAAGGTCGTTTCGAGAATGGGTCGAAACGGGACGGGTTCAAACGGGAAGGTCGATTCGGGAATGGGTCGAAATGGGACGGGTTCAAACGGGAATGGGTTGTTTCGGGCTACACCCGTCTCACTATCCTCTCCACTTCCCCGTGTGGTGCGGGAGTTTCGGTTTCGCTTTCGAGCAGTTGCGTTTTTTGGCTTTATTTAAAAAAATACGTGACTCTGTAGCAAAATATTAATTGGGTAGTATTCCTACACCATAATGAATCGCCTGACAAAAAAGGAAAAAAAAAATATTGGGGGGTGTCAGCGCGCGCGCGCTCGTACTGCGGAAGAACGTTTCAAAGCAGCGACCTCGAGCTCTCGCGCTTGTGGCGTTGGCTGCGTTCTCTGCTTAATCAATTGGAATGTTTTTCACTTTACACGAGCTTACTGGCACTATACTTCGTCTCACCTTAGTATGGACTATTGTTAGCCGCGCGTGCTAAAAGCGCGAGCTAGTCGCTTTGAATGAAGCCGCGGCGGCTGCACGAGCGCTCGTGCATGAAGTGCTCTATAGTCAAGGCAGTCAAGGCTGGCCGCTCGCGCTAGCCCAGCCTTCGCGGTTAGTCCATGCTAGGGCGAGACGAAGTATAGTGGGACTCAAGGATACTCGCACGCAACGCCACTGGCCAAGAAACTCCTTTGTTGCGGTGTAATTTCAAGGACAAAGCGATCATTTTCATTCAATCTCTCCTTTGCAAATTTTGATGACGTAACGGAGGTATCGCAGTACATTCCAATGACGATATTTGAATGCGGTTCATAGATTGGGCCCGAGCATTGCGTGGGCACTGGATTTGGGCTCGTGATAATTACTAGCTCGAGAAGCATTCGGGTAGTGGCCCGTGTCCAATCGCTGCAACGACGACAATTAGCCCCGTGCGCGACCGAAAGCGTCGCTGTGGTCGGCCTTCCACGATTGGCCGAACGCTGACTATGACGTCGGAAAGGGGATTTATCATCGACGGAAATAAGAGGAATGAAAGAACTTTAATTTTGACGGTGTTGGCAGTGTTCCTTTGAGAGCGCAATGATTTCAAGCTTCCACCATGCTAATAACAAACACCATCAAACTTGTTGTTTGCAAGGTAATGACGTCACAAGGGGGAACCACGGGAGGGCGCCACCAAAACATCTCGTCGCTCATAGCAACAGACACTCGGCGTGAGCATCTGTTTCATTATCTGCTACACAAACCAGTGAAGCAGGCGATGGAGCAGATGAGGCGATGGTGCTCATCCGGGCTAGCTAGGGGGCTGTGAGGGGATCTGCTAGTGATGACGTTAAGGCTCGTGCACACTCCTGCGATCGAGTAAGACCGAGAGAGACCAGACCGGTTTTTAAGCCTCTTGCGACGCCTTAGGAGCAGCTCTGCTGCAGCGCATCCGGTCCTAAGACGTCGCAAGAGGCTTAAAAACCGGTCTGGTCTCTCTCGGTCTTACTCGGTTGCATATGTGTGAACGGCGCTTTACTCGGTCGTATATATGTGAACGGCGCTTTAGAGGAGGAGACGTACAGGCCTTGTGTTCTAGGTGGCATTGCCCCAGCCCTTGAAAGTAAATGCGACATCAACAACGCTGGAGAAAAATAATTTTGTACGCAAACATTTTTTTTTTTTTTTGCGCTACATATTGCCTAGTTTAAGCGCTCACAAGCTGTCTGGGACACAATTTTCACCCAGGAAGCCCTACATTTTGTATTTAAATAAATAAATTAAATTAGATATCTCCAAAAAAATATTAAACACTTAGTAATGACGGAGCGTGAGAACCTGATTTTCATACTAAATGAGGTGGCCGACATACTTGAGCTCCCTCATCTAGCGGAGTCCGACGTTATGTCTGCTCATAGGCTGCCAGCGAAACAAGGACTCGTTCCTGGAATAATCATTCACTTTGTGAAGTAACAGACCAGGGACACGTGGCTGAAGGGCAAAAGCAAACATAAGAGCAGTGCCCAGCGTATTATCATTCAGGAAACCTTGACCCGCTACAATAGAGAGCTTCTACGGGAGGCGAAAGATCGCGCTAAGGAAAAAAGCTATGCCTTTACATCAGGCACGTATCTAGGGGGGGGGGGGGGCCCATGGGGCCCGCCCCCCCCCCCCCCGAAATCTTCCATTTTGCTGGGACCTCCTCTCCCCCCTCCCCCTCATACAGCATTTTGTCATGGGCGCCCCCCCCCCCCCCCCCCGAAACAAAATCCTGGCTACGTGCCTGCTTTACATGGTACGCAAACGGAAAAGTTCTAGCTCGGAAAGCTGAAGGAGTGG
>JABSTQ010001411.1:0-23659 GCA_013358835.2 Ixodes persulcatus | reverse complement strand
ACTAGTGAGCAGTGAGCGCTGTTGTGTTTATTCCTTTTGCTGTTCTCTTGAAAAGTTCAGCGTTACCTTCCTTTTTTGTGTGTGAATATCTTGTATAATGTTGTATTGTGATGAACCATTGTGACTTTTGTGAATTACACTGGGGCAATTGGAGGTAGCACTGGGGCAGTTGCACACCGTCAGTGTTTGTTTCGTCCTGTTATTTTTGAATGTTAAGTGTTATACTTTTCTTAAAAAAATTGTCTAATGTTGTATTGTGATGGCTTGCCATTTCCCCTCGGTGTGTTTCTCTTTCTTTTTCGCTCTATTTTTGTTTTTGAACGTGCTAGTTGTATCTTTTGGGTCTCTGCCGTGCTGGCAACTGTTCTCAGTTTAAGTTTTCCGTAGGAAAAAAGCGAATGTATTGAGGAATGATCTTCAATAAACTATGTAGCAATATAAAACAACTTTCATGTTTCAACTCGTCGCTAAAGGGTGGCGCTGTTATCGTATTTAGCTTGGTCTCGGTGGACGCCAGCTGCCTAGGTTTCAAGGGCGAGTTTCCCAACTGAGTGTTTTAGTAACATTGGCACAAAATCAGCAGCCGTGCATACAGATATGGCCGCCAGTAAATACTCCCTCTAGACCATTCCAGAAATGTGCTTCTGGCCGAAGCCATTTCCTGCGCGTATTGTGCGTGCTCTGCTCGCTTTCCGAAGCGACGCACTAGCACGTGCTGGGCTGTGAATTTGTAAACATTGCAATGGTGTATATAGGGGGGAATCTATATGCGGAGAGCAAGTTCGTCTGCTTTTTGCATAGTGGTTGTGATGATGTCAGAACGACGAGCTCTTGTTGGCTGATTGAAGAAAAAAATAGTGGGTAGATCCGAAGGCATCAAGCACTGGAGTCTACCCACTATCCTTTCAATCGAAGCCAATCAGAGCTTGGCGTTGTTCTGACATCACCGCTACTCCTGAGCAAGAGCAGATGACTTGCTCTCCGCTTAGCCGGTGATTGCAATCCCACAAAGACGAGGAGCGCCATGACGACGCACTTTTGGTGCGGCTTAAAAGTGGTCATGCAACAGCCAACACGCCTGTGTGCCTTGCTAATGGCCGAAATTTATTATCAATTCAAAGCCTGCGTATACCCATTTTACATACGTGTTTTTTTGTGCTTTTTTTTTTGCGGCGTTAACATGGTAAAGCTTAACCATAGAACGATCTAACTAAGCATCCCATTTTAGTGAAAAACCCGAGACTGAGGTAAAGACAGACGACGACAGGGAAGAGAAGGAGAACGTCTCAAACACAGCTAAACCTTTATTAAGGAAAGAACCCTTTATATAGGGTTGAAAAAAGAAGGAAGGAAAGGGAACTCTTCTTCACATCACCCCTCTCCACAAAAGACACGACACCACTTCTCTCTACAAAAGACAAGTCATCGGACCTCTCACAATGGGGTCAAAACAACAAAGTAACTGACCGCACAAAGATAACACAAAAAAAAAAAAAAAAAAAACGCTGGGAAAAACACAGAATGCACTGGACCTTTCACCGAGAAAGTCAGCTAAAAAACTATACACAAAAAAAAAATTGTTAACAATATTATTAGAGATTTAGAAATCGCTTCCATTCCGCATCTAAAGACAAAGAAGGCTTGTTCACTGCGTTCCCATGCTTCGTTATTGCGATTGACTCTTTCAGCAGGCGCTTGTGGTCGTTTTTTTCTGTTACAATCGTGGTTGTAGAGTTCCATAAAGGCACGCAATTCCTACACTCCTGAATATGCTTGGATACCTCGGAATATGGATCCTTGTTTTTGACACAACGTTTATGTTCACCTAGTCTATCATTAATACAACGCTTCGTTTGACCTATATAGCACAAACCACAATCAAAGGGGATCTTGTAGACTATACCTGAAATACATGTAACGCACTTTTCTCTGTGTTTTTTCAAACAACCTTTCTGGGCGGAAGCGAACGGAGTTAACCGTTTCAAACTGCTATCTGTGCTAAACGCTATGCGTAAACCAAACTTATCACCGACTGATTTTAAATTGTGTGAAATTTTATGAAAAAAACGGTACGACTACAAACTTTTTGTGCTCGGGCATTTTCCTAATTTGTTTGTCTTTTGCAACAATGTACGAAAGCTGCTTGGAAATAAATTCTTGAGGATATTTTGCAACATTTAGCCGGGAAAACACAACTTGAATCGATGTCATAATGGAGTGCCAACAAGACTTTTGAACCGCGTTGTTAATCATGTTTCGAACTAATCCTGCCTTGACATGCTTTGAATGGCAACTATCAAAAGGAAGTACTGGTTTAGCCTTTTCTTTGCCATACGACCAACATAAACCGGGGACCAATCTGAGCTGGAGGTCTAAATACTGGAGTACGTTGTTGGCTGGTTTTTCTATAGAAAACTGCAACTCCGGTGCTTCCCTGTACACGGTATTCTCAATGAAACCAGCAAGGGCTGAGTCACGGACACATACCAGAATGTCATCCACGTATCTCCTAATAAGTACTGAGCTCGGGTGAATATGTTTGATCATCTCATGCAATTTTAGGTCTAAGCTCCGGAGGTATATTTCTGAAAGGGCCGGGGCGACAGCCGAACCAATACATACGCCTTGACGTTGAATGTATTTCTGCTCATCATAGTCTACCACTGTCGACTTTAGATACAGTTCAAGTATCCTTAGAAAATTATTGATCTCTATACCAGACTGGGACTGAAAGCGAACTAAATTCTCCTCTAGAAACGAGCGGACCCTAGAAAGCAAAATGGCTGGTTGGAGTGAATAATACAAATCCTTGATATCCAGTGAAAAAATCGTGCAAACTTTACCATGAAACGGTTGAATATCTGA
Source organism: Ixodes persulcatus (assembly GCA_013358835.2). Lineage (NCBI taxonomy): Eukaryota > Metazoa > Arthropoda > Arachnida > Ixodida > Ixodidae > Ixodes > Ixodes persulcatus. The sequence continues at coordinate 20,794 of JABSTQ010001411.1, read as the reverse complement.
TATCAAATCCATGGAAGAACCTAATGCTAACGGGCTTTTCAAATCTAGGCACGAAAGACCATTCTGAAGGAACGTGGAGACAGTTTTTTGCCACGTGCCATCTTCGTTGATAACAACTCTCAGAGGAAGGTCAACCTTGTGGTCTTTCATAAAGAACTTAATGGCAAACGTATCCTTCAAGTTACCATTCAGTCTGGCAGCCAAGGACATAAAGTCACTGTCCTTAAAGGTTCTTACTATTTCTCTCTTGTGTCGGCCCAGATCCCCATCAAAAGAACGAAATAACCCGGAAACAGCGAGGTTACCTTTCTCCTTAAACTTAATGGAAGGCAGAACAGCAAACAGCCCCGATTTGTCCGTTTCAAGAAGCTTCAACTCTTTCTCTTCCAACTCTTTCTTAACACGGGTTACCATCCGAAAGTTTCTGACATCTGTTCTGTAGGAAGCATCTACTACGGACGACATTCTTTTAAAAGCCGTCGATACAAGAGCACTTTTCTCAGCTGGTTGTGACACCGCGTTAGACATGACGTTAATTGCAGAACAAATATCCAAACGAGAGGGCTTCACATTCACGCAAAACTTCGGACCATTGGCTAGACAATTCTCAGTTGATTTGGTGAGCTGTACGCCGAAGGGATTTACAAGGACAGTTTTCATCGCGGTAACCGTTGACATGAACCCAGGTTTCGGTGACTTGCTTGTTCTTATCTTCTGCCTCAGGGACCGGAAAGTTGTATTACAGTCTTTCAAATTTACAGCTTGCCACTGAGTAAATAAAGTCGAAGCTTGAAAATGTTCTCCAATGAAAGCGGTCCACAACTGATCCGCGAGTTGACTCACAGTTCGTAGATGATCTCTGGTGCAGTTTCGGTAGTCGTTGAGGATCTTCCGCTTCCGATGCCATCCAACTTGAAGGGTATCCAGGTGGTGAAAGCGCTCAGGGTCCACAAACCCGTACCTCAGACACATGCCGATGTAGGAAAGTTCCGCTTCCATCTGAGACATCCGGTAGCTGATCTTGCAGAGAACCCACAACGAGTGGGCGTAGATTCTTGGGAAGGTGAGTGAATGAAGGGAGGAAGGAGGAAGAAAACTTGCATCTTGAAGTATTAATGAGCAGAACGTAAGGGCGCAAGTGAGCTGGTTTACGCAAGTGAGCTGGTTTACGCATAGCGTTTAGCACAGATAGCAGTTTGAAACGGTTAACTCCGTTCGCTTCCGCCCAGAAAGGTTGTTTGAAAAAACACAGAGAAAAGTGCGTTACATGTATTTCAGGTATAGTCTACAAGATCCCCTTTGATTGTGGTTTGTGCTATATAGGTCAAACGAAGCGTTGTATTAATGATAGACTAGGTGAACATAAACGTTGTGTCAAAAACAAGGATCCATATTCCGAGGTATCCAAGCATATTCAGGAGTGTAGGAATTGCGTGCCTTTATGGAACTCTACAACCACGATTGTAACAGAAAAAAACGACCACAAGCGCCTGCTGAAAGAGTCAATCGCAATAACGAAGCATGGAAACGCAGTGAACAAGCCTTCTTTGTCTTTAGATGCGGAATGGAAGCGATTTCTAAATCTCTAATAATATTGTTAACAATTTTTTTTTGTGTATAGTTTTTTAGCTGACTTTCTCGGTGAAAGGTCCAGTGCATTCTGTGTTTTTCCCAGCGTTTTTTTTTTTTTTTTTTGTGTTATCTTTGTGCGGTCAGTTACTTTGTTGTTTTGACCCCATTGTGAGAGGTCCGATGTCTTGTCTTTTGTAGAGAGAAGTGGTGTCGTGTCTTTTGTGGAGAGGGGTGATGTGAAGAAGAGTTCCCTTTCCTTCCTTCTTTTTTCAACCCTATATAAAGGGTTCTTTCCTTAATAAAGGTTTAGCTGTGTTTGAGACGTTCTCCTTCTCTTCCCTGTCGTCGTCTGTCTTTACCTCAGTCTCGGGTTTTTCACTAAAATGTTTAATATACACCAGCTCACTTGCGCCCTTACGTTCTGCTCATTAATACTTCAAGATGCAAGTTTTCTTCCTCCTTCCTCCCTTCATTCACTCACCTTCCCAAGGATCTACGCCCACTCGTTGTGGGTTCTCTGCAAGATCGGCTACCGGATGTCTCAGATGGAAGCGGAACTTTCCTACATCGGCATGTGTCTGAGGTACGGGTTTGTGGACCCTGAGCGCTTTCACCACCTGGATACCCTTCAAGTTGGATGGCATCGGAAGCGGAAGATCCTCAACGACTACCGAAACTGCACCAGAGATCATCTACGAACTGTGAGTCAACTCGCGGATCAGTTGTGGACCGCTTTCATTGGAGAACATTTTCAAGCTTCGACTTTATTTACTCAGTGGCAAGCTGTAAATTTGAAAGACTGTAATACAACTTTCCGGTCCCTGAGGCAGAAGATAAGAACAAGCAAGTCACCGAAACCTGGGTTCATGTCAACGGTTACCGCGATGAAAACTGTCCTTGTAAATCCCTTCGGCGTACAGCTCACCAAATCAACTGAGAATTGTCTAGCCAATGGTCCGAAGTTTTGCGTGAATGTGAAGCCCTCTCGTTTGGATATTTGTTCTGCAATTAACGTCATGTCTAACGCGGTGTCACAACCAGCTGAGAAAAGTGCTCTTGTATCGACGGCTTTTAAAAGAATGTCGTCCGTAGTAGATGCTTCCTACAGAACAGATGTCAGAAACTTTCGGATGGTAACCCGTGTTAAGAAAGAGTTGGAAGAGAAAGAGTTGAAGCTTCTTGAAACGGACAAATCGGGGCTGTTTGCTGTTCTGCCTTCCATTAAGTTTAAGGAGAAAGGTAACCTCGCTGTTTCCGGGTTATTTCGTTCTTTTGATGGGGATCTGGGCCGACACAAGAGAGAAATAGTAAGAACCTTTAAGGACAGTGACTTTATGTCCTTGGCTGCCAGACTGAATGGTAACTTGAAGGATACGTTTGCCATTAAGTTCTTTATGAAAGACCACAAGGTTGACCTTCCTCTGAGAGTTGTTATCAACGAAGATGGCACGTGGCAAAAAACTGTCTCCACGTTCCTTCAGAATGGTCTTTCGTGCCTAGATTTGAAAAGCCCGTTAGCATTAGGTTCTTCCATGGATTTGATATCAGATATTCAACCGTTTCATGGTAAAGTTTGCACGATTTTTTCACTGGATATCAAGGATTTGTATTATTCACTCCAACCAGCCATTTTGCTTTCTAGGGTCCGCTCGTTTCTAGAGGAGAATTTAGTTCGCTTTCAGTCCCAGTCTGGTATAGAGATCAATAATTTTCTAAGGATACTTGAACTGTATCTAAAGTCGACAGTGGTAGACTATGATGAGCAGAAATACATTCAACGTCAAGGCGTATGTATTGGTTCGGCTGTCGCCCCGGCCCTTTCAGAAATATACCTCCGGAGCTTAGACCTAAAATTGCATGAGATGATCAAACATATTCACCCGAGCTCAGTACTTATTAGGAGATACGTGGATGACATTCTGGTATGTGTCCGTGACTCAGCCCTTGCTGGTTTCATTGAGAATACCGTGTACAGGGAAGCACCGGAGTTGCAGTTTTCTATAGAAAAACCAGCCAACAACGTACTCCAGTATTTAGACCTCCAGCTCAGATTGGTCCCCGGTTTATGTTGGTCGTATGGCAAAGAAAAGGCTAAACCAATACTTCCTTTTGATAGTTGCCATTCAAAGCATGTCAAGGCAGGATTAGTTCGAAACATGATTAACAACGCGGTTCAAAAGTCTTGTTGGCACTCCATTATGACATCGATTCAAGTTGTGTTTTCCCGGCTAAATGTTGCAAAATATCCTCAAGAATTTATTTCCAAGCAGCTTTCGTACATTGTTGCAAAAGACAAACAAATTAGGAAAATGCCCGAGCACAAAAAGTTTGTAGTCGTACCGTTTTTTCATAAAATTTCACACAATTTAAAATCAGTCGGTGATAAGTTTGGTTTACGCATGGCGTTTAGCACAGATAGCAGTTTGAAACGGTTAACTCCGTTCGCTTCCGCCCAGAAAGGTTGTTTGAAAAAACACAGAGAAAAGTGCGTTACATGTATTTCAGGTATAGTCTACAAGATCCCCTTTGATTGTGGTTTGTGCTATATAGGTCAAACGAAGCGTTGTATTAATGATAGACTAGGTGAACATAAACGTTGTGTCAAAAACAAGGATCCATATTCCGAGGTATCCAAGCATATTCAGGAGTGTAGGAATTGCGTGCCTTTATGGAACTCTACAACCACGATTGTAACAGAAAAAAACGACCACAAGCGCCTGCTGAAAGAGTCAATCGCAATAACGAAGCATGGGAACGCAGTGAACAAGCCTTCTTTGTCTTTAGATGCGGAATGGAAGCGATTTCTAAATCTCTAATAATATTGTTAACAATTTTTTTTTTGTGTATAGTTTTTTAGCTGACTTTCTCGGTGAAAGGTCCAGTGCATTCTGTGTTTTTCCCAGCGTTTTTTTTTTTTTTTTTTTTTTATGTGTTATCTTTGTGCGGTCAGTTACTTTGTTGTTTTGACCCCATTGTGAGAGGTCCGATGTCTTGTCTTTTGTAGAGAGAAGTGGTGTCGTGTCTTTTGTGGAGAGGGGTGATGTGAAGAAGAGTTCCCTTTCCTTCCTTCTTTTTTCAACCCTATATAAAGGGTTCTTTCCTTAATAAAGGTTTAGCTGTGTTTGAGACGTTCTCCTTCTCTTCCCTGTCGTCGTCTGTCTTTACCTCAGTCTCGGGTTTTTCACTAAAATGTTTAATATACACCAGCTCACTTGCGCCCTTACGTTCTGCTCATTAAGCATCCCCCTCATCCGGGACGCCGTCATAAACAGCCATAACTGTAGTTCACCGGGGTCAGGGGCCAGTGCAGCAGTCAGTTGGTTCAATCTTGTGCTCTGCTCGCACAGCCCGCAGAGGGGTTGGCGAGCGTGCAAAAAGATGCATAGTTCTCATGATACATTCCGGCAGCGGTGGCGCAACGAAACTGACTGGTGAGATCGCTCTATTAGAAACCGCAGTTGGCTCGACTCTTGAGGGCCAGCGGATGGCATGAATTACGCTTCTACGGACGCACTCAAAGGGGCGAATTCAGTAGCGGCTTTTTGAGCTCTGAACGGAGTAAGTCGAGTCGGAGTTCTCGGACGGCCTACTGAAGGAAACAAAAATAAAAAAGTGCGGCTCTTCAGCTGCTTTTACGCAGTTTCCAGTTCCTCCCCTTTGACAGACGCTCTCTGAATGAAATGGAGGCAGACGACGCCGAGCACGATCCATTTTAATTGACGCCGGTATTGAAGAAGTGTCGACAAGGTCGTTAGAGAAAACGCGAGTGACTGTAGACATCAGGGCCGCTGTTCGAAACGATCAAACGCGATTGAGCCCTTCGCAGGGCGATACAAAAGACGCTACTGTTATAAATGCCGACAAAAACGTAGTGGGTACACGCAAAATATGGAGCTCATACAATACTTTTATACGGCCATACGCTTGTTTTGCACTTCATTACGAACTTCTTGCAAAGTTCATTCATATACACACGGGAAGTCGGCCGCGCTCGGCGATCAAGGTTTTGTCGGTCGAAGCGAGTATCAGCCAACGTATAATACTCGCATTCACCCCCCCCCCCCCCCCCCCGATTTAGCTACGCAAACAAAACAGTAATCGGAATCATGTTACAGGTGAGTGTCCAACCGCGCACCAAAGTCGCGTTCATGGCCCGCCTTGCTCTGTTCAGCACGGACAGGAATATCGTCGAAAATCCCCAAGTTTCCGTGCAGCGGCGATCAAAACACGGCGTCAAACGAACGTTTACGTGGTTTATTATCATGCCCAATACAAACGAAATGCGGTCCAAGGCATCTCTTTCCGAAAAGAGCCTGAGCTGAAAACAAAACTCGAAGGCGGTATTCGTCTTACACCGAACACTTCTCATTAACAAAAGCGAGCAAACCGCAGACCCACGCCGCAGCCAACGCAGCTGTTGCCTCCATTTTTGTTTTCTTTTTAAGTGCACAATTTTTTTTTTGATACGCTGTGAAAAATTCCCGTGTTTTCTCCCCCCCTTCAGGGCAGACGACCAGGAGAGCCAATCACTACAATCTAGGGAATGAGATTTGCAAATGGCGAGGCCGAAGATATTTTTAGACCTAACAACCAATCCTTATCCTTCTTAAAGTTGGACAGGGAAGCGCGTCAGCATTCGCCGGGCTCCCTCCCTAGGTGGCAGTGATTGGCCGATCACTGTGAGTGCTTTTAGCGGAAAATTAACTGTCACGCTATCGCTACAAACACGATAATAGGAGCTAACAAAATGACCGGATCAGAAAGCGACAAAAAAAAATACGAATCTGTAATCACTAATAGTTCAAAAATTATAAATTTTCTAAAGGCACGACGTCCCAATTCAACTTTGAACTCGCCAATATACAGTGAGACAGAGTCAAAGCGCCGGGGGTCTTCAGTTTGCCTGCGTCCAGCGTCGCTTCGGCCACGGGCACAAGAAGTAAAATGAAAAAAAAGTGACAGATAAGATAAAACTTCCCGCGTCCCTTTTGAACCTTTCAACCCCCGAGGTAACCGAGCGTGACTGAAAGAAAGTCCGGGCGCAGTTCCTAACTGGTTTTGAATTTCTTCGCCAGCCGTCGGTCGGCCGCGCTCTGGTACAGTAGAGTGGTGGTCGGTCGGTTTTTCTCTCCGGCAGGCCGAGTGCCGCTGTCGGCGACGTTTCAATTTGGTCTCTCCCTTTTCGGGAGAAAAATCGAATCCCGGGAAACGGAAGGGAACTGGGGAAGCGCCGAAAGCCACCGGGATTCGGGAACGCTCTGATTTATTTTTCTCTGTCTGTTTTCGGACATGGAGTCTTATTATGCGAGGCTGGGACGAAAGCGACCCGGAAATGTATTCAACCTGGGTTTTCACGGAGCGAAAGAGTGGACCCTCCCGAAGTCCCCTCTTCGGCGAACAATGCGACGCGGAGGAAGAAGTGGTTTCTTATTTTTGCCCCGGCAGTGATCAAGAACGCTTTGAACTAAGTCGTGGCTCTTCTGTGTACCCCCGTCTGCTTAAAAGTGCGTTTTTTTTGTTTTTTTTCTTATGTTTTTTTTAAGCGCGCATTAGTTTTTTTTTTATGCCTGATTTGCGTGCTGCGATTTTTTTTTTTTTTTGCAATTTCGTTCTTGCAACATTGAGCACCGCAGCTCCCACCAATATGTTTTTTTTTTTTTTTGCAAGAGTTACGTCGCAACTGCAAAATCGCGGGAAAAACAGCACCACGTGAATCAAGCTTCAGCGCTGCTTGTAATTAAGTGGCTTTTTGTTGCGCGCCGGCAAAGATTATAAGGCTTGAAGTTCCAGGGTGTCGAACCGAAACTCTTTTCGGTTTGGTTCAGGTCCAGTCGGGAGCGGAAAAGATAGCGGTTCGAACCAGTTTAAACTGGTTCATACCGGTTCACCAAAAAAAAACGGTTCAAGGAAAAGAAAAACATTTAAACAAATATTCGAACACCTCTACTGCCTTAAAATGGATTACAAGGGTATAAAATAAGCGCTCGTTTATTGATTTTGTGTACTTCATGTGTCTATTGGAATGCTCTTCGAACAATCAAGACGTGACATTGGACTGGGTAGCAACCTTTTATTCACCAAACACAAAATTAAATATATCTACTGCAAGAATGGGCGAGTACCTCTCCAAAACTGTTACATGCACACGCCATATTAATTTTACTGATGCGTACGCCCTGCCTTGGCTGCGTGAAACGCCAGGAGGAAAAGGACGTCATCTAGTATGTCCGGGCCCAATCGCGTTTGTTGGCATGATGGGATGTATTTTATTCCCGAGGAGGACCTTTCCACGCTGACTTACGTGTCCCGGTACTGCAAGAGCGACGAGTGCAAGTGAATATAATTAGGGGCACCGGCACTTTTCCTTTTCCCAAAATTCCTAGACATTGGTACCCTCGCTCATTCGGGGCACTTTTTCAAAGCCGTCTAGTAGGGTCTGAATCTCCTGAAAGATCGGAGAATGGTAGCAAAATGCTTTCAGACAGCCGCTTTCTTTTTCCATAAGGAACGCTTGCAGGTCGTCATCAGGGCAAGTGGAATTCGCGTTGTGCACGGTGCTTGAGGTTGCCGTGGCTGGGCATCTTTTTTAGGCGCGAGAAGCTTCCCCCACGCCTGTTGCAGATACAGCTTTGCTCTGGACGTCTTCTGGCTGGTTAGCGTGACATGGTATCGAGGATCCAACAATATAGCCACATAGAATATGTCGCTTCGGAGCAATACCTTCTCTTGCCTTTTCATGGCAGAGGCCAGCTGATTCGCGATCGGAGTGTGAATTTTTGACGTCTCAATTCTACACGAGAGGATGACCGAGCAACTAACTATGAGGATTCCGTAGAAGTCCCCCAAAGTTAGTTGCTCCGAATGAAGCTGCACTGTTGCTTCCTCGGCCGGCCCCATGAAGGCAACTACGCTGCTTATTGATTGTCAGTCTTCTTCAGTAAGGCGGTGTTCATTATCGTCTGCAATAAACTCGTCGCAGAACTCTCTCAGCTCGAGCAATCGTCGCATCGCGGCTCCGGTGAACATTCACCTCGTTACGCAATCTAGGATGGGCTTCATCAGATAGAGCTTCCGAAGTACGGACAGCACGATCTGCAACCTTTTTTTTTTCCACATCTTTTCGGGTCTTTTTTGGAATGTCACAAGCAGCAGTAGATTTGAGAGCATCATGTGCAGCGAGCTGCAGCGTGCGCACAGCCATAGCCTCCTCTATACTGACAAAGCCTCGCGGATCGCCACGAGAAGCGGCCGCTGAAAGTGCAAAGGTGCTATAGAGCGGCAGACAAGAGTCATGTAACGGGCGCCCAGCTGCGGCGAGACGCCGAAACACACTTCTCCCAAACGATGGAATTGACCCCGTAAGTGACTACGTCAAAACATGGCGTCTGGGCCCAAACAAACCGTTGCTAGATACGCTGCTATGGACTAATGCATGGCGACTCCACATGAAGCTAGATTTATGCTTACAAGTAAGTAAATAATTTTTTTGTAAGCAACCTAACTTCTTGATATCTAATTATGAAGATGTTCTTGTCGTCTCAGTGTCGTACTGCAACAATGAAAGCCATTTCTGAGGTATTACACTCCGCTTTGCTTTGGTAGCAGACGACACGATAGATTTGCTGGGCTCTGTTGCAGCGGGCGTCTTCATTGAATTGCGTCGGGAAACGAGCAACAAGAACAAGTGCATTGCCATGGCCGTAGAGGCCTCCGCAATGTGCGTTTTTTTCTGTGAAGAACCCAGCTTAGTTCAGAGGGGTAAAAATGCCGTAAAATCAAACCACGTCATGCAGATCAGTTACGACGACGACCTGAAGTGCATTACCGGCGTGGTGCAGGCCAGCATGAGAAACAAATCGTACGCTGTCGAGGTGAGTCGTTTATTATTATTATTATCGAGGTTGTCAGGTTATTAAAGGATTGCATGTTTATCGCGATTTCGCAGTAACCATCGCAGCGATCGTTACAAGGTACGAAGCACCCTCGCTTAGCACGAGTCCGCAAACGAAATTTGGGATCTCAACCGATCGCTTGAAGTGCTTTTCTCACGGGTGCAATGCGATCTTTTAGCAGACAATCATCTCGGTCGACGCTGGACTTTAGATAAACCATATTTTGCATCGCACCCCACTATGAATTCTTTTAAGTGTCTGAAAGTCATTTGATTTCAAACAAATGCAATATCAGAATATCGTCTTTATTCACAAGATTCACACGCCGGCGCCGGCTTGGCCGGCGGGCATATGGCAGACGACATACTACTTGCATTCGTCGTCTGCTGTAGACATCTTGACCCAAATTCGAGGCTGCGTTCTTCTTTCCGCGGTGGCTCGATGCGTCATCTCGTCGGCAGGTGGCGGTGGCGTTTTGCCCAGCATAGAGTTCCTGTATATAGCTACCTACGGTTTAGGGTGCCTATACAGGAACTTTAGCCCAGCACGTGGGAGCGATGACTTTGAGCGGCTCAGGCGGACTTCGTGACAGCGACCGGAAGTTGCAGTCGTAAATATTTTCAGAAACAAGCGATTACCGGCACACTTCTCTCGAGACATATATATGATATTCAAGCTTTCTATATCTGTGATTTTTAGAAGTTAAATCCTACTCCTGATTTTCGAACGGTCGGGTTATCGTAGCGAAACCTAGCCACATGTATAGGTCTATAACAGGACCCTAGCAACGGTCTCTTTGGACCCATGACGTCACACTTACGAAGTCAATGTCCGCCCGTGCCTCTCGCGTTCCTCGGACTACCGCTTCTTTTCTCGTCGGGTTTGAAAATCATGTTTCGGGTTCTCGCCGCTGCAAAAGCTGTGCGCTGAATACCAGACTTCCCGAGAAATGCTCTGTGCTACCAGATCCTCGCGCTCCAAATCTGCGACCGGGCACTCTATGGCTCCGTCGTCGAACTGCCAGGCTTTGTGAGTATAGAGGAGGCTATGGCACAGCACACATCATTCCTTGAAAAAGAGGTCCCTCATCTAAAGAAGCAAAAGCTCCGTCTAAATCTTCAAGGAAGGCGGCACCATCAGAGGCGCCACTGTATGCCGCGTGCAAGTCTTCCTCTTCCCACTCGGACAGTTCGGATCTTGACGCGACCGGGCCAGCAGATTCTTCTGCCAAGAGAGCAACTGTTTTCAGCATATTGGATTCCTTGTCGATCGTTATACCGTAGAGCTGCTCTGGGGAGACGTCGTACCTTGAAAGTGCTTGAAGAACTTCGCTCTTCAAACGTTACGCTGTGTGTCGTTCGAACACTTCTCTCATTGCCAGCGTTTGCAGGTGAATTTTCCCATTCTTGACGTATTGCACGTTCATGCCGAAAACTGCGTGTTCCGGACGCGTGGCGCACTTCATTTTCAGTGACGCACACTGTGCCCTGAGGGACTCAGGGACCTCTCTTTGGCAATTTCTGCCTTGTCTGAGACTTTCTACCGGACGCTTTCGGCAATTATTGTGACGCGATCTTTCAGGTCCTTTAGCACGGGATCGATCATTTTCCGGAACCTGGAGTCTTCCAACAAGCGAAATGGCCGGCCGTTCGCGGCGACGAGCTCGACGCATGCGTCCATAACTTCGTTTCCGGTTAAGTTCTATGTTACACCGGAGCCCCGTTGTACGACAGGTGGCAATGTTGACTGCTGGAACGGCGTTCTTGCAGTTTGACTGGCAGCATGGCTGCTACCGGTGGACGGTTCAGGAGTGCCGCTGCTCGATGGCCTCTGTACCTGAAGCGCATCCTACACTACCTCGTGGCGTCACTCGAGGTTGGCAGCATGCTGTCCGGAGAGCATTAGCCCACATTTGTCAATTTGGCATACTGACTGGTTTTTGTCAGTGCAAAAGTTGAAATACTTTCGTACTGTGTTTTCTTCGGTCGCACCATCTTGAGATGGAGCCGTCGGAGCCTATACAAAAAGATCAGAAGCATCTATTTGATCGAAGCTTATTTTAGCAAATGCCGTTTTAGAGACTCCCGTTTATAAACCGAGGAACTGAAGAAGAGGAGGAGACGAGAGGGGACGTCAAAACTCCCAGTTCTGGTTGGTATGATTAGTTGGTAGACCTAAAGCTAGCTACCTTTGTCTCTACTCCGCCGCCATTCGCTTCAAAGGGTCACTCATTTCAGTGCACGCCGCCACTTGCTTCCAAGAGCCGCTCGAGACATAGGCCTCGTGCACTGGCGCATTGACGCTACTGGGAAGACAAACGCAAACACATCGAGGGGCTTTAGGCGTTACCACAGAGCTACGCCACAGCGTTAAATGGATACTGAAGCAAACATGTCAGATCAACCGCCTCCGCCGGTGCTCGATCGCCGACGGCGACGACGGCGATCGAGCACCGGCGGAGGCGGTTGATCTGACATACCGCGTTCGGCTTTGGCTAGCAGACGGCGTTCGTAAAATGGCGTCAGCTGTTGCTGGCTTCACGCGGCGGTACCGTGCGTGCTTCCATTCATTCGGCGTTCGTTGCCATGGTGACGGCGAGGAAAGCAGACGTACGGAAGAACGCTGCGGCGCAGCGATACCAGGTGCGTTCTAAGGCCCTTCCCGCATGCTTTTCAATGGGCGGAAAGCGAACAAAAAGAGTTCGAAATAAGGACTTAACGCAGAAGGCTGAATTTCTCCAGCGCCTCATAATTTGACGAGCCTTACACGAAAAGCACGTTTTTTTCGCCATCCCGCGTCCTGTTTTTTTTTTATCCGCAACATGGGTCTAAAGTATCAATCTGCCCAAATGTGTTGCTGACGTCACAGTCAGCTTTTGGCCCAGTACCCGGTGCACACTGCACGCGCTTTCTGGAAAAAATAAATAAAAATAGCCGATACCAAAATACCCTCGTAGATCTGTCAATGCCAAGAGCTCGTTCCGGGAGATGCGCTGTCACGCGCTCCAGAACAAAAACGAAATAAAAACGTTCGAAAAAATGGTCAGATATCTATTTTGTTCTGAACGCTTTTGTTCTCTTACCCCACGGTGCGCGAACGCGACCCCGAAGCCCAACGACTTCGCCGTGACATGTGTGACTGCACTGTGAATTAACTCAATACTGCCCTTTTTTTTCGTTTAAAGAAGCTTAATCAGCTTTTTATTAGGGCTGGGAAATTGATCGATTGACCTACCGATTGTTTGAGTAATGCTTTAATCTCGATTATTTTTTTTAACAGGTTAATCGATAATACTTTGACGAACCAAAAGAAAGTAAAAATTAAACGCCTTCATCACGCAGACCTGGGCGAGTACACTTGTATGAAGGGCAAAATTTAGGTCAAATTTTAGGATAAAATAAACTGTAAGGGTGAGAGTTGTGACTCTATAACAGTGCAAAAGGCTACACGTGTCCCGGACACTTCAACGCCATTCGAGTGTCCCTTTAGCGCAGCAGAGGCTATTGTAAACAATAAAAGGAGGTCGGTCTTGCCGGAGAATATCAACGAACCCTTTCGTCTCATGCTGCTGAAGTAAGAATCTGTGAGCGTGCCTTTAAACTATTCTTAACTACAACTAGAGAGTGATTCATAATACAATTTCTACATTGTGCCGTTTTCACCTATTCAGCAAAGGCAAACAAAAAATATTAATTTAAACTTTTTTTTTTAATATGAGGCATAGAAATAAAGGAGATCGAATAATCGATTGATTAATCGATTAAAGGGTAGCGATTAAGCGGGTTAAAACTTTTAATCAACGCCCAGCCCTACTTTTTATGCGACGCGAGTAATCGTGCGTAATGCTGCCGGAACGCAAACGTGTTTTTTTTTTTTTAAACATGATTGTGAGGCGTAGTTTAATAACAAAAAGTTGCTACCAGGCCAGCACACAATACTTCCTGCTCGTCGCTACGGTAAAACAGTCGCCGAGGAATTGTATTTTCCACAACAGAACTCATTTCCAGATACAGATTTCTCCCGCAAGCAAATCAGTGGCGAATTAATCAATCAATCAATCAATCAATCTGTTTTTCTTTCACCAGGAAAGATAGTAACTGGGGCAAAAAGCTGCATCACATGCAGCTCGACAAGGCCCCAGCTGATGTTACCTCAAAACAAAATAAAGACGTTATTTTGTAGTCAGCTCGGTCCCTTGGTTACGTGTCGCTGAGTCGGCTCTATAGGTTCACCTGCCTAAGTATCTTCTCAAAGCTCTGTTGGTAACGCATCGCATCCCGTAAAATAAAGTTCAGGCTGAGGTTGTCTTTTTTTTTATTATGAACATCCAAGGAATCTAACTAAGGTTAACACCTTTACCACAATCTAACAAAAAAAAATGAACGAGATGTTTTCGATCTATGAAGCAGCATTTTGCATCTTAGGAAAACATTGTGGCTATATTTACCCATCCAAACCAGGCGGATATCCATCGAAATCTTTCCGTTTGAATCGTTGTTATCTCGTCCCGCCTAGTGATGCCTTCTTGGAGTATCCCCGCGAAAGGAAATTGCGCGTCTAATTTCCAGACGGCTTCCACTCGGCGAGCCCGAAAGATAGCGAACGCGCCCGGGGTACCGGCTCCTTCGACGAAAACACAACTCGCGGAGCAAACTATCCGGAAACTTCAACTTAACACGTTCGGACGGAAACCAGCGCCCCCGCCGTATCCCTCGGGCTGAACGAAGTGGACGTTAATGGAAACTAATCTCCGGTCCCCCCAACGAGCATCCCATACCCGCGTCGTACGCATTACAACAACGGGCCCAGCAGCAGAACGTCTCACGACGCTCCGCCAGCACTCCTCGGCAGCGGGCCGCAGCGCGAACCGCTTTGATAAGCGAAAAGGACTCGGCTAACAAACCCTGAGTAGCCCAGAGTACGGTCGACTCCAAAGTCCCGAGAATGTGCGCTCGGTGTACACTCGAAGACGTCGATTGGTTAACCACACAAAGGAACCGCGGCAAAAAATAGACAATTAATCTTTTCTTTTTTTCTTTTTTCCACTGCAGTACGACAAGGTTTGCTAGATGAAGCCCAGTGGTAGAGTATGTGCGCCAAGAGACACATAACGTACCTCGACTGCCAAGGTTGTTGGAAGCTCGAACCCGGCGAGGCACACCGTGTGTACCGCATCTATGGTACGCACATACCCCCCCCCCCCCCACACACACACACACATACATATATATATATACACACGCGCACTCAAAGTTCGGCGGCAAACTCGGGCTTGGGCGATTAATCTTTCGTCCGAACCTTTATCCTATTCAGACTTGATTTATATCTACCGACATTCGCAATTAATTAGAACGGGGAGGGGGGGAAAACCTCGTCGCGGAACCCGCCCCCGAAGCCCCGCGGTTTTGCGAGTGGTGCAAGCCGCAGTATTTATATAGTCGTTATTTTTTATATATATATTTTTGTTCGTGGCGTTTTCCACTTTGTTTTTCCTATTTTTTTTTTGTCGACGAGCAAGAACAGGGCCGCACGCGCAACTAGACGCAAGGCAAACACGGTCGGCCGCACACTCGTGGCACTGAGAGAGAAAGGTAATGTGCGAGTCCGAGCGCAGAACTTGGCTCCCCCACTCCCATGTCGTAAATGAAACAAGCGCCGGGTACGACAAAGACAAAACATATATAAAATTGAATTAGAACTTGGAAGAAGAAAAAAGAAAGCGGGAAAACCCAGAAGAAGAAAAACAACTAAAGGTTGTCCCGCTTTTTTACAATTAATCAAGAGCGCCATCTAAGAGCAACCGGAAACTGAGAGCTGGTACGTACTATAGAAACAGCGATCTTTGAAAACTATTGAAATAAAGGCTCCGCGGAAAATTTGAAAGAACAAAAAAAAAAAAGAGAAAAACTCTGCTTTTGGGTGAGTTTTAAGAAAACAATTACCGACGATATAAAAATACGTTGCTGCACGACCTCTCGTCTCAAACCTTGTGAATGTTTTCTTTATTTGTTCGTTGTCTAGTTACAGTTTGCAGAAGTCGCGACGGAATGAATTAGGTCCGACAGTATGCCTAACGACAAAGGCCTTTTTGTGCGACATTGGAGTAAAAAAGTAATTAATTTTGTGTTTTCTTTTTTATTAAAGTTTTGAACTTCTTAAACAGGAAGACCATATGTTTTGAAAGAGGAAATCCGCTCTCCAAATGCGTCTGGCTTCCGCTCTATTATCTTTAGGCTTCGTCGTACTGCTCGTACCTCCTAATCAGTCAGCTCGTTGTGAGCTTTTTACTCGCCCTCGCACTGCCAAGAAAGGCTCGGCGGCTCGGCCACGCTTACACTGTCTCGCGCAGCGAGTTACGCCTCGCCTGAAGTAAACCCAGAATCGTAAGCTTGTTAGTTTGTGCACTGACGCTAAGTGGTGTCGACGTTTTGTCAAGGCTGTTGTGTTGTTCAAGCGGGGCTTTTCGGTTGGGTGCCCACAAATGCGACACAAAAGAACACGGGGCAGAAGAGAGGAGCTTCATTTTAGTTTATTTTTGGACGCGACCCTTGTTTCTTATTTGAGCTTCCGTACGGTGCTCGTTTGCGGATGGCGCGCGAATAGTTATATCCGAAATATAAGGCAGAACTGTAAGTTACCCTGACCTATTTCAAAGGGGTTAAAATTGAACTCTTGTCTGAACATTATTTCGAGGCGAAGTAGAGGCAAACTTGGACATCAATATCTTTCTTCTCTGAAAATAATGGGGTATTTTCATTACTTTTTTTTTGTGGAGCGTTTTCTCGCGTTTTCTTACGTTAATACATACACATAAGTTTATTGCGTAATGAACTAGTACATGAATTATCCAGGCCCGCAAAAGCACGTGTGTGCTTGTGGGCGGGACACTGTTGTGATGGGTAGGATGGGTCATTCCATGCCAAAGGAGACGGCAATTTTCGTCATATTTTGGATATGTTTTATAAAAAAAAAAAATATATATGAATAAAGACACGTCTGAAGTAAGGATGACTAAGTTTGAGGGACTGAATTACTTTTAGTTTTGCTGACGTCATGCTCCAAACGCGCGGGCATCAAAGAAAACTTTTGTACTTCGAAAATTGCCAACAAAGCTATTCTTACCACACTAATTTTAAGTGAGCAATCGAACACTAATAATTCTATTTTACCTTGGAAGGAAAACACCTTACGCCACCATTTTGGGTCCAGACAGGCACTCCAAACCTAAGCAATTTTGAAGATTTTTTTATTCAACTTGAAATTAGAATTTTACTAAGAACGTTTTTACTTATTGTTATAAAACCTTATGCTCGACAAGCTTGCATTACATTTCTAAAATTAAATCGGACAATTTTAATTAAATTGTGAATATGTCACTTTCTTCAAAAACAGCGATATAGAGGGTAAAACAGAAAGTCATGTGGGCAATGGTGCTCACATTTTCTCAAACAGCCGAAAGTTCAACCGACCCCATCTGTTCAACATATCAAAAAATTCGAAAAGTACTTTTGCTATTTTAGAGAAATTATTTTTTTTAAATAGCAGGCCAGAACGGCATCGCCTCAGGATCCGCCTCGTCGGCAACGCACGCCATCGTCTGCTAGTGGTCGAGTGAAACACTGCACGTGTACTTAATTTCGTAATTATATTTGTATAGCTAACGCTGAGAATCTGACATTATGACATGTATATTTATAGTGAATAGAAAGTGCATATTTTTTTGCTCTAAACAATATGTCCGGGTGCTCTTGCAAGTTGAATAGCGACAACTCGAAATATTGTTTGGGATACATTTTATCAAAGGCAAAACAAATCACATTTGTAGCTCATCGACATTTCTTTTTCTTATGTACATAAGTGTAATATATAGTCAGAAACACCTATTACATTTAAAATATCAGTGTTTTATTGGCTTTCAGTTCACGTCATAGTCTAGAACACTGCATGCGTCTGGAACATCACCGGTATAGGTCGGTCTGCTGCAATGTCTTTAGCATCGCACGGAGAACTCTTTTTGCACGTTTGATGTGGGCGTTATTTTAGGTACCACGTGCCCGTGTCCTACAGGCGCCACATAATGATATTGACGTGTTTTTGGTATGGCGTTTGCTTGCTCATTGCGGTTGCTGAGTCTTTGTCTTTCAGCTGTGACGACGCTATCTGGAACCTATATGACGTTCACAGTTTTCATTGAAGCCTTCGCCTATTCATAAAGATATTGTGTTGTGATAATCTGATTGTCAAATGGCCTTTGAATGCTAGCTTTGCTAGTCAGCTTTTATAGGGCCGCCTAAGCCATCACAAGGACTTTTCCATGAGATGTGGCGGAAAATGTGCCACGTCGCTTCCAATTCGAAGTCTTTCCTTGTGAAAGCAGAGGTTAAGGAAGTTTTTCCTGTTATTATACTGAGGAAGCAGCGCCATCCGTAAAATAATGAACTTTTGCGAGGTCTGCTTTTTGTTTTCTGAGTTCATGTAACAAGTGGTGTTGAAATGCATGCACTGCCCCGTTGTCATGTTGAAGGGAGTCGGATACAACCACGAAGGAATGAGTAATGTACGAGTCAATTCCTTTCTTCATGCTTCATGTGTAGGCAACAATAGGATGAAGTTTCGCTCGCGTGGTGTTCCAATAGAAGGACTTCGCAGCGTCCTGAACGATGGAGTTGTAGTTCTCTGCAAAGTCCATGATGACAATTGCCTCGGTTGGTGGAAGTGTCGATTTCAGAAACCTAAGATAATTTGACTGAACTTTGCACACATAGTGATGACATTTCAAGTTCTCCAGCTTTTTGAGGGGTTTTTCCCGCTACGTCTGTGGTACTCGGTACAACTGTCATGAGCAGGCACTTGTCCAAGTGAACCCACCGCTTGTGCTTCATTTCTCTGTTTTCGGAAGTCTTGCTTTGGAGAGGATTCTTTAGAGGTTCCGTTTCTGGGCATCTCGAGCAGGTGTCTATCATGCAGCTCTCTTCTTCGATTGAACAAATGATTACAGCCATACGATCGCCACAGGTTTCTTTTATTCCCAATGCATGCAGCATAAGCTTGACGTTTTGATGGTGCTCGCTCGCACAAACAGAATGTGTGCCAGCTGAGCCTGCTAACACACACCAGGGGGGACGCAGTGATGCGAAGGTTGAAAAAGAGGCTGGCAGGTCTGGATTTTCCTCTTTCCATTGAATGAAAGCTTCCTATATGTTCAACAAAAAATCCGCTTTCCATTTTCTTTCAAAACGTCTTTCATCTCAGGAAGACAGCATGATATTCTGCCATCTTGGTAAAAGGCCTCAATTGAGGTGTTCACCTCGGAGGACAGTGGGTGATTTTTTTTGTGGATCGGGTTCCTCGAGAATTCCTCTCGTGTCTTGAAGTCGTCTGGCAGATCGCGCTATCTTCTTGCCGCAACCAAAATATACACTAGTTTCGGATATTGTCCAAGATGGTGGGCATAGTGCTAGCATTAACAGCTTTTCTTGTCGGGGCTTCAAGCTTTTTTTCGGAGGCTACCCACAAAAGACGTATAATCAAGCAGCAATGATTCGTCCTCTCCGGGAATTTCAGTTTGTGGCATAATCCGATAGACGCTGGCACTGGCATCCACGCTATAATTTAAATCCTCATTTCTGCAGTTGGATGGCTTAGGGCTCTCGCGGTCCTCTGTGGGACGCTTTCTGCTTCCTAAGGCCTCTGTTGTGGGGCTGTAAGGTGTATCCGCAACATCTTCCGCAGATGACACTTGAGCTGCTCTGTCGCCTTCGAGCTCGGATGCCTCTTTCAGACTTGCACACTCCATATAACATTTGAGACATAACCTGTCACTAGAAACTAAGGTGAGAGATATCAGCCTTTACGCTAAAGTGTTAGAAATAACAGAAGTTCACCGCATGGTCTTCTGTGTTTCACCAAGGGGTCCACCACAGTGTGGAAGAGGTGTGGGTCGTGCACTTAGAAAACTACATGTAAAAATTGCATGCGCAAATGTCCGTGACAGTAGGCTTGTGTCTTTTTCCACGACGACAAAGAGCTTGACCCATGTTGTTCGTAGATAGTGTTTGAGATGGCAACTTCCAGGGCCGAACGGACAATCCGCTGCGGAATCAACCGGACTGCAATTAAAAATGCTGGCATATGTGAACATATGCCAGCATTCTTTTTAGAACATATGCCAACATTTTAGAACATGTGCCAGCATTCTGTTCTAAAATGACTCTCCTTCCTTATGCACTATCAATTATAACATTGGTTCTGGTCAACTCTAGCCCTACATGTTTACAGCGGTGCTGTTCCGAGGCATAAGTAGGGTACAAATGTCACTCAGATGAGGCTCAATATACCGGGAAGGGTAGCGAATAATCATATTTAGGGGTTTTAGAAAGGAACACAACACGAAACGTTTTGTATAGGGTAGATATATTTTTTTTTGCAAGCGGTAAACACGCAACATGCTTCTGTTGCGTTATAACCCTCCAATTTCGTTGGCCTGAAATATCAATTTTTAATGTTCTGCTTCTTCCAATGTTTCACTCTCTGTTTTTCAGTTGCACTATGTATTTGCACCACAATACCTTTTCGTTGAAGGGGAAGCCAAATCACCGTTATCGTTCGGCATCGTTGACGATCTCCCGCGTCCACTATTTAATTTTTACAAGCAAACGCAATATGACCAGAAAGCGAAGACGCGCCGTCTGCTACCCAGTTCTGACGAACCGTCCGCATTCAAAACCTCGGGTAGCAGAGGATGGCTTTGTTTCCCGTCGACTGGGCACATGTAAAGTGGAATTCAAACCTTCAACTAGCGTGCCAAAGAATCTTAATACGTGGTAGCTAAAATGACACTCGCATCTAGCGTGCAGGAAGACTTTTGCGTGCGAATTTAAAGACATTGCAGCAGACGGATCATACCGTTGACGCTCCAGACATGCGCAGTGTTCTAGCCTATGACATGAACTGAAATCTAATAAACGCTGATATTCTAAATGTGATATAGTATTTCTGGACTATATTTTATATTTATGTAAACAACAAGAAAAAAAAACGATGGTGAGCTATAAATGTGCTTTGTTTTGCCCTTTGATAAAAAGTATCCCAAATAATATTTCAAGTTTCGCTATTCAACTTGGAAGCGCACCCGGACATATTGCTTATAGCAAACAAATATGCACTCTCTAGTCACTATATATAGACATGTCATAATGTCAAGATTCTCAGCGTTAGCTATACAAATATAATTAACAAATTAAGTACCACCACGTACAGTTTTCACTCGACCGTAGCAGACGACGCGTGCGCTGCCGACGAGGTGGACGCCTGGAGGCCCGAATGCCGTT
>JABSTQ010001410.1:0-52368 GCA_013358835.2 Ixodes persulcatus | reverse complement strand
TTGCTGCCGGGAACGTTGACGTCTTGTAGTCTAAGGGACGTTTGTGATGAGCGGAGCTCACTTAACTCCTTGTCCGTTTGTTGAGCTTGAGCTATAATCGCGAAATCGATTATTGGTCGGGATGAAGAGATGTGATTTATGTTTAGTCGTGATAATGCATCGGCGACGGGGTTGTCCTTTCCTGAAACGAACATTATGTCGGTAGTAAATTCGGAAACGAAGGACATATGACGGATCTTCCGTGGCGTATGGTTAGAGTTGGTGGATTGAAATGCGTATGTAAGAGGCTTGTGGTCGGTCCATATGCAAAATTGTCTACCTTCTAAAAAATGGCGGAAGTACTTCACGGCAAGGTACACCCCAAGCCGTTCTCTTCCGAAAGTACTGTATCTTGTTTCGGCTGGTGAAAACTGTTTTGAGAAGAATGACACTGAATGCCACTGACCGTCTTTGAGCTGTTGTAGAACTGCGCCTGCTGCGGTGTCGGATGCGTCAACCATAATGGAAGTTTGGGCGTCGCATCGGGGGTGAGTCAAAAGGGTTGCTTTGGAAAGAGCCTGTTTGATGGTGGTAAATGCCTCAGTAGCTGATTCTGTCCACGTAAGTTGCTCGTTCTTGCGCTTTGAACCTGCAAGAAGCTGGTTGATCGGCTGGAGTATGGCTGCGCAAGCAGGAATAAAGCGACGATAGAAATTCACAAGCCCCAGGAATTCTCTGAGCTTGGTTGTAGTGGGAGGCTGCGGAAAGTTCTTGATCGCTTCAATCCGTTGTGGCAATGGCATATTGCGAGATGATTGACTTGGTGCCCCAAAAACGAGAGTTCTGAGACGCCAAACTCGCAATTCGCCGGGTTGATGACAACTCCGTACTCGCTGAGGCGAGCGAAGAGTTGGTGGAGATGACGAAAATGTTGTTTGCGGTCCGTGCTGAAAACGAGGATATCGTCTAAATACGCAAAACAGAAGGGTAGTCCGCGAAGTATTTGGTCCATGAACCTTTGAAACGTTCCCAGGTAGCACCGAGATCTGGGCCGAAACTTGGCTTTTGTCTGGGAGTGTAGGGCATTGAAAAGCCCGAAGAAGCCGAAGTAGAGCCAAACCTGACCTACCTTGGCAATAGTCTGGGTATTTTGGCCCTAATTCGCCAAACAAGTGCCAAACTTAGGCTTCACTGCCTGGTAAGTTCGGCTATCATCTGGCATCTTTGGGCCTAAATTGCCTAACAAATGCCAGAGTTAGGCTTACTGCCCGGTAGTTTGGCAGATATTTGGCATTTCTGGGCCAAAATCGCCAAACTAATGCCAAAGTTAGGCTTCACTTTTTGATAGTTCGGCTGTCATCTGGCACCTTCGGGCCAAAATCGCCACAGATGTGCCAGAGTTAGGCTTACTACCTTGTAGTTCGGTTGACATCTGGCATCTTTGGGCCCAAGTCGCCAAACAAGAGCCAAAGTTAGGCTTCGCTTCCCGATAGTTCGGCTGTCATCTGGCAGCTACGGGCCAAAGTCGCCAAACAAGTGCCAAAGTTAGGCTTCGCTTCCCGATAGTTCGGCTGTTATCTGGCAGTTACGGGCCAAAGTCGCCAAACAAGTGCCAAAGTTAGGCTTCGTTTCCCAATAGTTCGGCTGTCTTCTGGCAGCTACGGGCCAAAGTCGCCAAACAAGTGCCAAAGTTAGGCTTCGCTTTCCGATAGTTCGGCTGTCATCTGGCAGCTACGGGCCAAAGTTGCCAAACAAGTGCCAGAACTAGGCTTACTGCCTTGGCGTTCGACTGATGACGTGTTGGTACTTTTTAATTATTTAGAAAGTGGAGACACATAAGGGACGATACATACAGGACAATCTTTCAACTTCAACAACATTTATTTTCGGCTTCAAGCTCAAAGCCCGCCCGCTCCGTGGAACTACGGGAAAGGGAAATCTTGGGGGAAGGAGAGGAAGCGGAGGAAGTGTAAGCGATCCCCCCGTCCTGCGGGGCCAGGTACATCGGGCAAACGGGGCGACGCTTCAACGACCGACTCCGAGAACATCAAATGGACGCTGAAAGAGCTGCTTCGGATTCTCAGCACCCGATCGTCATTCACGGGAGAAAATGTCTCGGCTGCCATCCTAATTTCGCCGGCACGACAGCCATGGGAGGCCACTGCGAGCGAGTCGGGAGAGAAATAATTGAGGCCTATCGGATGGCGACAAGCCCGCAAAATATAAGCACCCCTTCCATTTCGCTCTCAAGAAAGGAGATTATCTTTCTGAGGCCCACAATGGAAGCCGAACGCTGACAGACTAGGCAAGGCGACAAGGTCACCGGCAGAAGCGGCCTTTCCTTTCATTCCGTTCCATTTCATTCCAGACAAGGGCTGGGATTCCACGTCCCTTATTTCCCTACTGTTGAACAGGTCGGGATGCACTCTCTCCCCTTTAGCTTTGGCTGTACAGCAGGTTTTTTTTTTCTTTTTTTTAAAGTTGGCTTTGTTTTTTGTTGTTTTTTTTTTGTTTTGTTTTTTACTCTAAAGTGTCGAAAATGTCGAAAGAGCTTAGCAGCGTTGTTGATGCCCCTTCGACCTCGCCTTTTGCAAATCCTCCCCACCTGCTTGCGAAACGCGTGACCTCTCTGCGTAGGACGCGTGGGACAAAAACGTTAGGACGAAAATTTTTTAGCGTGACTCTCTTTGTCACGCCGATGGGATCTCTGGGGCTGTTGTTTTCGCCGTTTGCCTAGTTATAAATAGGCGGGCCACGTAGGTCCGGTTTTTGAAATGCGCTCTTCAGTGTTCTGTTGCTTTCGTGCGTTGCAGACACGGCCATGTGTTTTCGTCGTAAACGGCCGGAATACGTCCATGCCAATTTTTCGGTAATAGCCATTTTTTTCACCGGAGTTCGTGGAATTCTTGTGATGTGTTTGTTGGATACGCTTCGACAAAACTGCTCTTCGCCGACGACGAGACGTCAGTGGAATGTGCGCAACCTTCCTTCTCGAGTGTGTTTGTGGGGTGCCTCGGATGGATTATGCATCTATCAAGGATTACATGATATCGCTCTTTTATTAGTAAGTACACTGCAAGCATGCTTCTGATAGTAGTCCTGCTTTCCTCTCAATCTCCGCGGTTTTTTGTGTGGTGAGTTTTGTTTGGCATGAGGACAGTGTTAAGTTTTATTTTATAATTTGCTTTTTGTTTTACAGAGAAGTGTGACCTTTGCAAATATGTCGAGAATACATTGTGTGTAATGATAGTGGTTTAATAAACTTCTGGGAGTGATCGAAAAAAGTTTGCTTGTCCGTATATAGTATTCGCACAATATTGCGCGAACGCTAGGCCGGGGCAAAACGGCTGTACGGCAATACCTGCCGGATATCAAACGGTGGTGCAAAATTAAGATTTACTGCGGCAGTTATGGCTCAAATCTGGCACTTACTTTGGCAGAACCGTGGCGCACCAGAGAAAAGCCAAACTTGGCATGTCCGAAATACCCAAATTTGGCGCTGCTTTGGCAGTTATGGCTCAAGTCTGGCACCTACTTTGGCACAATTGTGGCAGACCAGAGAAAAGCCAAACTCGGCGTGGCCGAAATACCCGAATTAGGCGTTGCTTTGGCAGTTATGGCTCAAGTCTGGCACTTAATTTGGCACAACTTTGGCGGAGCATAGAAAAGCCAAACTTGGTGTGGCCGAAATACCCGAATTAGGCGTTGCTTTGGCAGTTAGGGTTCAAGTCTGGCACTTACTTTGGCAGAACTGTGGCGGACCAGAGAAAGGCCAAACGTTCATGTCCGAAATACCCAAATTCTGCGTGGCTTTGGCAGTTATGGCTCAAGTATGGCACCAACTTTGGCGCTCCTCTGGCGCACAAGAGAAGAGCCAAACTTTGGCATGCCCTAGGATCGCCCAACTAAGGCTATACTCAGGCACCCTACTTTGGCACTGATGATTGCCATGGTGCAAAAACCTAACTGCGCCAAAGTTGGGCCCTTATGTTTGCCAGACCTTTGCCCAAGTTGGGCATTCCTCTGGAGTGCTACCTGGGTTTGCGCTGCGTTTCTTAGACCAAAAGGCATTCTGGTGTATTCATACATGCCGAAAGGTGTTACAATTGCTGTTTTTGGTATGTCACAAGGTTCTACCGGAATTTGATGGTAGCCTTTTACGAGATCGATTTTCGTGAAAATTTTCGATCCGTGCAACGCACCTCCGAAATCTTGAAGATGGGGAATGGGATACCGGTCTGGGACTGTCACGTTGTTGAGAGCCCGGTAGTCCCCGCAGGGTCGCCAATCTCCAGATTTCTTTGGCACCATGTGTAGTGCTGATGACCAAGCACTTGTTGAGGAACATACAATGCCTAGTTCGATCATGTGCTCGAACTCCTGTCGGGCGATTTTGAGGCGATCAGGAGCAAGGCGTCGAGGTCTTGCAAAAACTGGGGGACCAGTTGTTTCTATATGGTGCGTGACGGTGTGTTTAGCTGGCTCTGTCGCGTCGGATGACCGCAGCAGCTGAGGAAATTTGTCTAGAAGGGACTTCCAGGGAGCCTCAAGTACGGGTGTTGATATGGTGAGGTTGAGGGACTCGGTCGTGGACGCGATTCCGTGAACGTAGAGATGCGTTCCCGCGTCCAAGAGTACGTTCCTCCTCAGATCAACAAGGAGGCCAAAATTGCGTAAAAAATCTGCTCCGAGGATGGATTGCTGTACATCAGCCACATAAAACACCCAACGAAACGTCCTCCTCAGACCTAGGTTGAGAGTGAGCGACCGTTGTCCACAGGTCTTGATGGCGGAGCCGTTGACAGCTCGCAAGGGGGGTGTTTCTGCGGGGCACCGTCGGTCCTGTTTTGTTGGAGGAATCACGCTGACCTCCGCGCCAGTATTAACGAGGTACTGATGCTTAGTGGTGCGGTCAGTCAGGAAAAATAGACGGCTTGTTCTGTGGCCCGCAACGCCGGCCGCCGTCAGCGCCGATCTTGCCTGTTTTCCTGGAACGTGCAGGGTGACTCACATCTTCTAGCACGGTTGCCAAAGGTGCGGTGGTACCAGCATGTACCGCTGTTGTTTGCAGACCTAGATCGACGACGTCGTGGTGGGCTGTCGGAGACCTGACGCGTTGTCGGACGACGAATGTCCAGCCGCAGCTGCTTGAGGTCTTCTGAGAGGCGTGCGACAGTCGATGTCAGCACTTTGTTAGACTCCAGCAGCTGGGGAAGAGTCTCATCCAACAGAGATGTTCGGTCTGAGGGGTTTGGAAGAGTTAGTTGGCAAACGTTGGGCGTGTTAACGTCCATTATTTGGTCGGCCATTCGAGCTAGAGTTTCGACGGAGTCTGTTGCTGAGGTGGAGAGAATCATGCGGACTTGAGTGGGCAGTCTCTGGAGAAATAATTCTCGGAGTATGCTTGTGTCCAAGGTATTTGCCTTGTCACCCAGAAGTTGCTCCATACGACGAAGTAGCTCCGACGGTTTCCTGTCTCCAAGTTCCTCTGATGTCAGAAGCTGTTGAAGTCGCCATTGTTCGGACTCCGTCGTACGCCGTATAAGCTCGGCCTTGAGCGTGTCGTACGGCATATCATGAGGGGGTGCACGTAGGATATCCCGGACAACAGCCGCCACTGTTTGGGGCAGTGACGAGACGACGTGGTCGAATTTGGACTGTTGGGATGTTTTCTTATTCTTCCGAAACGAAGACTCGATGGTCAAGAACCAAAGTTCTGAGTCCGACGACCAGAATCCCGGCAGTTTGAAATTTATTGAAGCAACTGCGGCAGCTGCTGAGCTGTCTTCTGAGTGACTCATGATTGACTGAGTGAATGTGCGTCGGGTGATGAGGCGGTTCCAAGGATTTGAAGGCCAAAGAGGTACTTGCCTTGACGGATGAGGACTGTGTTTTTGAGTCCGAGATTCCGGGTCACCAATTTGTGGGCTCTTGTGAAAGCGAGGAGTCGCGAGCGCCAGAAATATATATTTACATATTTACAAAAAGGAAATAAACGGAAGGTTGTTCGTTTGTAGGTATGGCCGAAAACCGGCTGACCCTCGTGCTCTCTTCTCGCGCATCCCTGCATCCTTCTCTTCTTCCTTGTGACTGTAGTTCCTACAAGTTTCTCAATTGAGTTAATTGTGGAGCATCGCACTGATAAATCAGCCCAGTTCATGTTATTGTTTCCTTTTTTCTATCAAGAACACACCTGATGAGTTTCTTGCACACCAATCACAAACGGGGTTCGGGAACTATAACCACAACACTTGCTGATGCTCACAGCAAGTGCTGTGAGCACCTGGTGAAGCTGGCGTGGTTTTGTTTGCAAAATGTTAGTCCACTGAATGTGTATACTCACCATTGTACGCGATGTGAGTAGTAACTGTGACTTGTAAATAGTCAACTAGTAAGGAAAAGCAAAATAACTATTTTTAAGTAAATAAACTGCCTCGACTCGCATCGTCCTGAGTGATGCCATGCAGAGAAGCAATAACATTTCTTCTAGTAGCCGTTTTTGTGGATATTGTTTTAGCGGCTGTGCCGAATTATTATGAGTTGCACCAACCCTAGCAAAAATAAAGGTTTGAAATCAGTTCGGAAAGTAAAATCCGGACTAATATCAAACCGAAGTCAAACCGGAGAGGCGGCTTCCGGTTTGCAAAAACCGTGAAGTTCCGAATCCGGTTCAAAGTCAAACTGGAGGAATCCCAGACAGGCGAATTCCGGTTCGCTGAAACCGTGATTTTCCTAATCCGGTTCGCTGACACCCTGATTTTCCTAATCCGGTTCAAAGTCAAATTTGAGGAATTCCGCACAGACCAATTCCGGTTCACTCAAACCGCGATTTTCCTAATTGGTTAAAAGTCATAGTGAAAGAAATCCGGACACACAAACTCCGGTTCGCACAAACCGTGACTTTTGGATTCCGGTTAAAACTACAATTGAAGGAATTCCAGATACACAAAGGCAAATTGGACGATTCAAAGGTTCAAAGGCAAATTGGACGAAGTCTAGACTGAAAATAACCGCTTTGCACAAACCATACTTTGCCATATCTTGTTCAAAAGAAAATCGGATCAGCCGTCTGATGCCGAAGACTTTCACGCGTACGGTTGAAACATCAAGTTTCAAACAATCCATCCCGATCCCGTAGGGGCTGCATCGATTAGAACGCAGAGCGCCGAAGACAACGAGCTGATACCCGGCACCAAAAAGGCGACATCACGGTGATTTTTGCGCCTGTCATCGTCATCTAATTCCATCTAGTTTTTTCTATGCACTCTGCAATACTTGTTCATTATTACGCTTAAATTGCGTTTTGTTATTTTTTAGTTATTTTTTAAAATATATTCTTTATAACTGTCAAATAACCTTTTTTATATAATTTTCACCACATAAACCAAACAAAAACAAAAACTTACTCGATACCACAGCAAGATGTACGCACAATTGGAAAGTGTCATTTCACTATCTTTGATAGCTTTCCTGTGGTCTCCTTGTTAATGCCTTCATGCTCAACATTTTATTATGGTGCACTGCACGCAATTTCAAGGGCTTTCATCAATATAGGTATGCAATGTGAGTGTCCTCGCCAACACACTTGCTGTAGTAGAGTCAATAGTAGTCATGGTTTTTGTGACAATATAAAATTCTTTTACAAATAATGCTACACGGCCTTTTTGTTAAAGACCTCACACCTAATTATGCTCTTCAAACAAAAACAAAAAAATTTGCTGGCCGGCCTCGGTATTTTGCTGTCTTTGATGGCCAGTATTTAGATGGATGTTCAGTGACTGGCCGGCATCGGCGCTTTGCTTTTCTGGCTGGAGAGCCCCGTCATGGAAGTTGCGTTTACTGACCGGCATCGTTTTATTTTTTTGCCTTTTTCACTATGCATCAAGACATATAAATTCTGACGAACTGCGGCAATTCATGAATAGCGGGCGGAAAGGTTTGCGTTGATCAATCCTTCGTAAATGACTCCCAACGCTGGCGTATTTGATCCCAGCATGGCGAGGCTGACGTGTTTAATCGCGAAAACGCGAGAAAAAACAATGCGGTGAAGAAACTTTGCAGTCAAGTATTTGAGAATCTGACTGCCTACACCACGAACAATAATTTTTACAACGCCAAACAATACTTTTTTTAGGAAGCTAGTTTAATCCGGCGGTACACGCATGTGTTTGGCTCTGATAAAAAATAAAAACAATATAGCGGAGCCAAAAAATAAAAACAAACAAACAAAAAACATGTGGCATGATTGAGCACGCGCCTTGAGTTACAAATACAATAATAAACATTACTTTCCAGAAACTAGAAAAGTAAGAGATGTGTTTATTGCTTATGACGCTACGATAGTGTGAATTTGAGTGTGAAAATGTACTATTTCAGGCCGGAATCAATGTTTTATGTGGTAGTTACGATCATATAACAGAAATATTTTTAATGTTCACATAGCCAAACAATATATGTCTCTTTGAAAGCTTATATTATACGACATACCTTACCAGAGGAACGCGAACATAAGAACGTTTTTTTAACGCAAAAAGCGAGAAGCAGCAATGCGTTGTGGATGTTCACACTGCCCTTAACGCTACGAAAAATAAATGTTACAACGCCGAATGATACCATTTCTGAAAGCTTGTTTAATTATCCGTGCTGTACTGGGATCTCGGGAATAAAAGCATGTATAGGCCTAATAAAAAAGTAAAACTGACGCGGCACGCGGGGGATAGCACTGATCTACCAAAATAAAAATTAAATACAACTTTGCGGAAGTCAGAAAATTAAGAGATGTGCTTAATACGTAAACTATGAGCTCAGCTAAATTACTTTTTTAAAATGGCAGTATTTTTGTTTCAATAGTGGGTGAAGATGACCGCTTTCAGAACAACTTCGGCTGCATCACTGTGTCAGTTTTACCACTTTCACATTTTCCCATTTTGCTCGCAATATGCTCATTATTTCATTTCATTTCATTTATTTTCACCTTAAGGGCCCGGTTAGGGCATGACATAAGGGGGGTATATACATGTTATACGAACAAGAACAGGAAGAAACACAAGCTAATTAATACATCCAGGTCAAGCTCATTAATCGTAAATACTGGCAAAAAATACTAATAACAAGAAAAATGGATCCGTAAGCTTTATAGAAATACTTCTGGGTCCACGATGGTGACGATGGAGGATAGTAGGCTGTTCCAGTCGGAGATGGCTTGAGGAAGGAAAGACTGATTGAATGTGTTTGTGGAACCGGAAACACGTTTGATTGTGCAGGATTTGTTAAGACGAGAAGATGTTCTGTCAGGAGGTGAAAACAAAGAGTTTTTGAGGTCGGGGCAATGATAGTAGACATTATGAAGAAGACAGAGGCGAGAAAGTTTTCAGTGGAGCTGCAAACAAAAAAACGTTAGCTGACTTTTTAACGCGGATACACTGACAGAAAAATCCTAAGTGAACAGGATGAAATGAGCGGCTCGGTTTTGCACTGCTTCCAGGTGGTTGATGAGGTAGGCCTGATGGGGACTCCAGATGGAAGCTGCATATTCTAATTTTGGTTTGACGAACGTGTCGTACGCAATTTTGTGGAGGAGCACTGCGCAGGTTACGTCGGATGAAGCCCAAAGTTCTCAATGAGTCAGCATGTATGGCTTCAGTGTGGTTATTCCATGAGAGGTCTGATGTTAGTCTTACACCAAGATATTTGTGCATTGAGACGGTTTCGATTAGGTCAAAGTCGAGAAAGTACTGATGATCTAGGATAGATTTCTTTTTGCTGAAGCGGACTAATTTACATTTGGATTTGTTTAGTGACATCAACCAGGTGTTGCACCTTTGGTTAATTTTTAGAAGGTCATCTTGTAGCTGGTTGTGATCATGCACACACGTTACTTTGATATAGGCTACGCAGTCGTCTGCGAAGAGGCGTAATTTAGAGGAAATTGTGGAAGGAAGGTCATTGATAAGTATGAAAAAAATCAGAGGCTCGAGAACGGACTCTTGCGGAACACCAGAGGAGACATTTGTTAAAGTGGACTCGTGATCATTGATGACCGTGAGCTGTACGCGGGAGGAAAAGAAGTCGCGTATCTATGCAAACACTAAAAAATCAAGGTGAAGAGAGGACAACTTGGAAAGGAGACGTTGGTGGGGGACACGGTCGAAAGCTTTGGAGAAATCAAGAAAGACGGCGTCTGTCTCAGCATGACACTCGAGGTTAGTGTGTAGATCATGAATGAAGTCACAGAGCTGCTTCTCACAGGATAGTCCCTTTTGGAATCCATGTTGATGCATAAAGAAAAAATTGTTTGTTGTTAAGTGAGTCATGATGTGAGAGTAAAGTATGTGCTCAAGTAGTTTGGATGAAAAAGATGTTAAAGATTTAAACAGAGAAATTCCCTGTTTAAAAACCGGGACAACCTTGCCATTTTCCAGTCTGAAGAAAAGAGGCTTTCAGATAAGGACTGATTATATATGAGCGGCAAAAATTCACTAGAAATAATGCTGGTATTTTTAAGAATTTTCGAATTTATTTTGTCAGGACCAGCGGACGATGTGAGTTTTAATTTTTCTATTAGGTTTACGATACCAGCAGGGTCTATACTGATTGGGGCATTCGCTCGTAAAGCTCTTCAGCGAGAGTAGGTATAGTGGCTAAGCACTCTATAGTGAAAATTGAGGAAAAGTAGTCGTTTAGTACTTTAGGGTACTCGCTCTCAGGGATGAGGTCGCCATTTTCACGGGTAAGATGCACGATAGGGTTATTAGTTTTTGGTGATACTAAGTTCCAGAACTTGCTTGGGTTAGTCCGCAGGATGGTCGGTAAGTCATGGAAGAAGAATTTTTTTTGACAGCTTAAGGCTCCTGGTGTACTCTCTGAGGCAAGAATTGTAAGCCTCCAAAACTTCGGTCGGGTCGACACGTTTGGCCTTCGTAAAGGGTCTCATTTTTCTATTTCACAATGAAAGCAAAGTTTTTGTAAGTCATGGGTTAGTCGAATCTGTACGAATACGGATTGTAGGAATAAATATTTTCACAAGTTCATTCATTTTTGTTTTAAATAGCACCCCGTTCTCCTCAACCGATCTAAGGTAAAAATTATCAACGTAAGAGTAAAAAAAAAGTTTTCAACACGCGGTTTATTGATACATAATCTGCCCTATTATAATCCTGAATGATCTTAGAAGTAGGATGATTTACGATAACGGGAAGTGATAAGGTAATATGCTGTAGCCTGTGGTCGCTTAGCTTTTCACAGTAGTGAATATATTTTCCGATGTCTGGTGACGTGGTCAGTATCAAGTCTAGGATATTATCTGCACGGGTTGGTTGATCAACTAACTGTGTGAAGTTTAAAGTGAGACACATTTCCAGGAATTGCTTAGATGCTGCTGTACCACCAGAGGATAACTTTGACCAGTCAATAAAAGGAAAATTAAAGTCGCCAAGTAACAGCATGTCGGCTTTAGGAAAACGACCTTTCATATCAACGAGAAGAGAGCACAAATCGGTATGGAAGGATGGAGCACAGTCATGTGGCTTATAGCACACTCCTATAATAATCTTACTCGAGGGAGTACAGACGCATATGCAAGTAAATTCCAAGCTGTTCAATACACACACGCCAAAAGAAGCTATGTGCCTTTTTATCGCAATGAGCACACCACCACCCCTCTGTCCTCTTCGGTCATGCCGAAACACGTTATAGTTAAAATTAATAGGAAGCTCGGTTCGTTTTGGCGTGACACTACGAATGTTTGTGAAGAGGACAGAAACATTTTGTTTTTTTACGCGTGTTGCAGCTTGATGTGATGACAGTAACGTTTTGGTTTGGTTTTATTCCGCCGAGCTAGTTAGGAGAGTTCGATGACAGATTGAGACTCAGGGTTAAATACCAATCGTTTGTTGTTAATATGCAATTTGTTGAAACGTGCTTTACACGCTACGTTTAAGTCTTTTCCGTACTGAAAAAGTTTGCTTCGAGCAAGTCACACAGACTCGGAAAAATCTTCACGCACAGCGTAAGGGGTATCTTTTAGCTTGAAACCAGAGGACAAAATGTTTTCTTTATCTTTAATCAGGTAAACTTGACAATGATTGGTCTAGTTTTCTTGGAATTCAATTTTCCCAGCCGGTGCGATCTTTCAAGATTTGAAGGGTCGAGCGCAATGCCCAAGTTCTGCGCGCAAAACTGGATGATTTTTTCTTCCGATTGCCCCCACGTTTCGGCTTGGTTATCAGGGCCACCAAAAAACAACAGATCTTGACCTTCTAAGTCGATTTTCATTGTCTTCACACTGTTTCTGGATATTCTCCAGCTCGACAGACATGCCTTGGGAAGGCTGAAGCGTAGTTTCCGATGCAGTGTCGGTCGCAGCCGACTTAGCTTCCACAGCACTTATCCGAGAGAACAGTAGTTGAACTGATATATCGGTAGCTTTTTGCCCTCTCTCTTGAGACACAACGTTCGCCAACATGTCTGTCTGTCTAGCCTCGATCCTCTGCACAGCAGCTAGAATAATCGCTCTGTGGGTGCTGTCGGTATGAGGTCCTGGGTTATCTACGTCGTCAATGGCGGTATCAGGACCCGGATTCATTTCGACATCTCCCGACATTAATAAGAGGAGCTGAGAGACCGAAAAAACGTACGAGTACTGGAAACAGTAATAAAATAAAATAAAATAAATAAAATAAGAAACAGGAAAAAGTAACAGTAATATTACATTGTTTTCTTCGTTGACACGACTTGCTCTGTTTGCCTACTACACTGACCCACATAATAGCACGGATGGAGTGAATTATTGCGGCAAAATATTAGGGCCACGGTTTGTGCATTGCAACAATTCAAACTTGGGCTCGCACTTCGTATTTTCACATTCTGCGTGATTGTTACCCTTAAGCACGGAGCCGACGACTGCAAAAACTCGAAAATATTTAAAATAATAACTAATTCAAAAAGGTGAGAAAAATATTTAAAATAATAAAAGCTAATACAAAAAGGTGAGAAAAATATTTAAAATAAGAAAAAACTAAAACAAAAAAATACGAAAAAACAATTGTGCGAACCGCGATTTGAACCTACAGCCACAAGCTCAACAGGACGGCACGTTAACCGACAAGGCTACTTGCCCGGCCGACCTTCGTGCACTTTCTAGAAGGTTGCATGTTTGCTGAATATGTTTCGAACCATTGTACTTTTAGTTTCGTATTGATTATTTTGCTGCGTATTCAGAGCTTATTTATAATACTGTGGCAATATTGATGTGCGCCATAATTCATTATGTCTGTATATTTTATTAGCTTTATAAGGCGCCATGTTGATTGTTTTATTTCAAACGTGTTGAAGATACGAATACAATATCACCGAATCGACGGCCTGTGTTTCGCACGTTTTGCCGGCCGTGTGCGTTTGAGTGCCTGTGTTCACGACCGGCTAACGGTCCAATTTCCCGATTAGTCGTGATGCGTGGAGTTCGCCTTAAATTTAAATATGTCCGAAAAAGACAAAGCGACAGTGAGACGTTGAACTACGCCAGATCTGCTCAGCAACCAATATCATGGCACGGGATCCCAAGTAAGTTCGTTTCTTTCTTCGTTAGGGCTAGATTATTTTCTGTGTTCAAAAGGTTTGTTATTGTGTGTAGATCGCTTGCTTTTACCAGTATTACTAATTGTGCGCGAATGATGTTATACGAGGCTGTTTTTCTTCTTTTTTCCCCGATGCAGAGGTTGTGTACTTGCTCAAGGTCCATCAATAGCGGCGGAACTCTTTGGAAAACGGGGGGGGGAGGGGTTGATTGATTGCCTCCCTCCGCCGTATTGTTTACTGGTAAACTAGAATGTGTAGAAGAGCGCGGTGCCCCTCCATCGCCGACGCCACTCACCGTGCTTGCGTGCGGAGAGCTGGACCTGACAAAATGCAGCGATTGATTTATTGAGCAAGCCTGAAGCTTCCGCCGCCCAGTCGTCTGCAAACGACTTCATTTTCGAGATTCGTAATCAGAAAAGAATTGCCTAAAATTGGTGCTGCGATGAATTCACCCCATAGTGAATAATGCATAGCATACCACATTCCTATCGGAAATATTTGTGCCCGCGAAATAATTTTTGACGCTGGCACTTATTCCTCGCGAAATGTCGAGCTCTAAAGATCATTTGCTGTACACGTGTTTCGTATGATCCAACGCGCGTGCAACGAATTTCACACCTCCAGAAACATTCAGGCTGCTTCAAATGGTGAAGCATTTATTCTCTTCCTACTGGCGTTTTTTTAGAGGCTATCAAGTATTAATTACAAGCTTCTGGAGAAATTTACAAGCATGTCATGAATTAAGGTAGTGCCTGGCTAGTTTTTGGTATCTATGTTTTGTTCAGTGCAAGTATATAGTGTTAGACATACCTCATCCAATCCCTGTTTTTTCGTTTGGTACTGCCTTTAGCGAATGGTGTAAGTTGTAATTGTTTTTAGTGGTTGCGTGATTGTAGTAAGGAAGTGAGCTGGTACTAATTGAACACCTTGAAAAATTGTTCGCAAAATGTCAAGGAGATAAGGAGAGTAACACGTAGACCTCATGCAAGTGCAGACTCAGCTCGCATAAATCAGAGAAGGAAGAAATAAAGAATGCGGACGGAGCTCGAGCACAGGCCCAAGTGGAACGCGCTGATTTAACTGTTAGCAAGAGCAGATTTAAAAAAAACATAATTTCCATGTCAGTTAAGGTAACAGATGGATGGCTAATACATAAAAACAGCTCAATCTCTCTCTAAAAACTACGATGGATTGTCACCTACCTATGCACTGTTTACACTGCTCGTGTGTGTCTTCCTTAGGAAAAACGTGAGTAATTTGCAGATACTATAAAAACATACAAGAGAATTATTTTAGTCCTTTATTATTCGTAGTATGGGCGACCGATGTTTCCGCACATCCGTCTTTTACATGAGCTGCCTAGGAAATCATTTTTACAGTCTTATGCATATGGGTGAATTAGCACATTCCAATTGGACCTGTTCAAACTTTTGCTAAAGCTCCTTCCGCATTCTTTATTTATTTTCTTTCTTTTCTAATTTACCTGTGTTGGGAGTCTGCACTCGTATGTAGTGTATGTATTCCTCTCCTTTATTTCTTGTTTTTTGCGTGCTATTTTTTAAGATGTTCAATCAGAATGAACTCACCACCTTACTGCATGGGAAGGCTGTTGAGTGTCTGCAAAACAATCTACTTGATATATTTGCATCATGCCACGGTTCCTGAAGCTCACATTCTCCGAGCACAGCCTTTCTGATTTCTCTCATCTTCTTACTTCTTTTCTTTTGTGTTCAATAGATCGAGTTGCGAATGTGCACGAGTCTGTGTCCTACATGTTCCTGTTTTTTTGTCCTTGTCTTTTTGTGCACTTTTTTCAATTTGGTCCATGATATTTTTATCATAAGTTCTGATCTGTGTTTTCATCTTTATACTTACTTCAGCCTTTCCCAATTAGACGTTGGCATTCACTTTCGCCATCCTGATGTGAGTGTCCTGAGACGACACAGAATGACAGTCTCCTCTGCTGAAGTCCTGGCTTCGTGGAAAACTGCCAAGGCTGTTCACGGTGAGGTGTTATATATTGAGCAATATAATAGCAACTTATTGCCGCTAGGATTGTTTTTAACACAAACTGTATTTATGGGGTGGCCTTTAGCGATTCTGATGCCACGCACGTGGAATGAAAGCCAGCCTGTAGAGGAATTGCGCATTTCATTCGTAAGCGGAATGCTGAGTTTACAACAGAAGTGTGTTGCGTTGAATCGCGTTGGGGGATCGGTGGCCGACGGCGCTAGCACACACCAGCTTCGAGCACATGGAGCCAAAGCTTGCACTGCAAAACACAGGAACCCTGGGTTTAATCCCCACCCCTGTCCATTTCGATTTCGATGAGCATTGTACCGGCATGCGGTCGTATATCACTACTGCGTGGTGCAGGTTGAAGACCCCAGGCTAGCAGTCGTACTGAACTGGCTAAATTGCTCATCTACAGCGAGCGACGCATCGCAACTTTGAAATGGCTGACCAACTACACGCTGTAGACATATCCACAGAACCCCAACAGAAGTGTGTCACTACTTGCATCCAGTCTTGCTGTGTGTTTTATTTGTATTTTGTATTTGTTTATTTAGTGTTCCGAATAATGGCTGAAGCCTTTCCATTGGTGCGCTTGTTAGTAACAACACACAAACACGAACAAATGGCAAGAGTGGTGAATAGTGCAACTCTTGCCGCTTGCCACCGCGCCCATTAGTTTTCGGAGAGATTTTGGTCTCTGGTATTTTGTCATATATCGCACATGGACACAACCAGGGCGCTGTACCTACAATTCAACACTTGCAAGACTTGCGTGAATACACCCCGTAGGTGTTCGCACTTTCAGAGTCATTTTAATGTTGCATAAATGATA
The DNA here is from genome assembly GCA_013358835.2 of Ixodes persulcatus. Lineage (NCBI taxonomy): Eukaryota > Metazoa > Arthropoda > Arachnida > Ixodida > Ixodidae > Ixodes > Ixodes persulcatus. Next base: position 35,966 of record JABSTQ010001410.1, on the reverse strand, counting down.
GAATGGATGCTTGGGGGAGTTGGTGAACCATATTCTACAGTGACAGCGCAGAGAAACAATCACTCACCAGATACTCAGGAAGACAAGCACACGCGCTGAACTTGCAACTCGTGTATTCGACTACTTCGTTCCTCTCTTCAACGCCTGGGTTGACTTTCCAGAACGTGATAAGCAGAAAAAATAGCACAACATACAAGGGAAAAAAGCGAAGACGAAACAAAAAACGAAAATAGGAACAATGTGACGTGTTGGGCTAGTTGGTTTGAGGTGAACATCTTGGGGAAAAACAGCGGCAAAGGAACTTGGACAAAAGTAAAGGAACAAACACGACAGGATGGCGCTGAACTAACAACTGTTGTTTATTACACAAACTTAGAAGAAGGAAAACAAGAAGCATCTTAATCAGATAAAAATATGTAGACACACAAAAACGTGCCAACCAAGCAGCATGATATGTAGCGATAGGCCCAATCAGTGTCTACGTAATGCCCGTCATAGGCGATCGCAGGTACCCGAACTCTTTGTCAGATAACGCCACTGACGGTTCGCTGACGCATCTCCCGCCAAGTTCTGAAGTAAAAAAGGCCTCGATAATTTCCCTTGTCACCCTGTCTCTATGTCTGTCCAAAACAGTGGCTTCACTCAAAATAGGCTGGCACATGCAGTCCCTGCAGTGCAAAGGTAGCAACCCCCCGACCGTAGCTTTCAGTGAATTCGAATGCTCCCTGAGTCTATCATTTAGGCAGCGGCCCGTGTGTCCAACGTACACCTTGCCACAAGACAAGGGGATCTTATAGACCACGCCAGACACACAGGCCACAAACGGCACTGCGTGTTTTTTGGTGCATTTCTTTCTTAACCGCTTTTCGGCAATAGCACCCACCTTAGCACATATCTGACCCATTTTTTGTGGGGCAGAGAACACAACCGGGACGCCATAGTGACCTCCGACCTGTTTCAGGTTATGGGAAACTTGATGAAGATAGGGGACGACCATCATTCTTTTTTGTCGAATTTAGTCTTCCTCTCCCTCCCATTAGCTTTTTTCAACAGGGAGCTAGCCACCTCGGTCAAACGGGCTGGTGGAAATCCTGAAAGGTTTAGTCTGTTAGCCTGGCCGTTGAAGCTTTCCTTCATCAAGTGGGCGCAGGACTTGATGTCCGTCCTGCGCCAACTGCGCAAGGTGTACGTTGGACAGACGGGCCGCTGCCTAAAAGATAGACATAGGGAGCATTTGTATTCACTGAGGGCTACGGTCGGGGGGTTGCTACCTTTGCACTGCAGGGACTGCATGTGCCAGCCTAATTTGAGTGAAGCCACTGTTTTGGACAGACATAGAGGCAGGATGACAAGGGAAATTACCGAGGCCTTTTTTATTTCAGAACTTGGCGGGAGATGCGTCAGCGAACCGTCAGTGGCATTATCTGACGAAGAGTTCCGGTACCTGCGATCGCCTATGACGGGCATTACGTAGACACTGATTGGGCCTATCGCTACATATCATGCTGCTTGGTCGGCACGTTTGTGTGTGTCTATACATTTTTATCTGATTAAGATGATTCTTGTTTTCCTTCTTCAAATTTTGTGTAATAAACAACAGTTGTTAGTTTAGCGCCATCCTGTTGTGTTTGTTCCTTTACTTTTGTCCAAGTTTCTTTGCGGCTGTTTCTCCCCAAAATGTTCACGAAAATAGGAAGCCCTTACAAGTCATCCCTCTCCCTCACTGCTATCCTGAAGATAGAAATTGGAGCTTTTTGGTCGACAGCACTATAGAAGGACTACTTACACACTTGTTCTTCAGATGCTCTATTTTTTGCGCTTTCATTATTTCTCTTGTCAATCGGTCTCGACTCTTAGTTATTACGGAAGAATTTTCAAAATGTGCTACACAACCACAATCCGGAGAGTGGGTTCCCAAGTTTCCAGCGGCGACTCGGTGGGTGTTATAAAAATGCTTCTTTAAACGATAATTCGAACACCTGCCAGTCTGGTCTACATAAGTAGCGTAGTATGGGGTATGTAGGCCAGACTGCCAGGTGTTGGAATGATCGTTTCAGGGAGAATGTTTATAATACCCACCGAGTCGTCGCTGGACATCTGAGAATCTACTGTCAGGATTATGGTTGCGTAGCACATTTTGAAAATTGTTTCGTAATAGGGAGGATTTGAGACCCACTGACAAGAAAAATAATGAAACCGCAAAGAATAGTTCATCTGAAGGACAAGTGTGTAAGTAGTCCTTCTATAGCGCTGTTGACCAAAGAGCTCCAATTTCTATCTAAACGATAGTGGTGAGGGAGAGGGATGAATTTCAAGGGTTTGTTAAAGTGCCAGCTGAACGTTTTAAGGACACACACACAGAGACGAACAAACTTTAACAAGCATTAACCAACTAGCTCAGCTTCAAGCCGTCACAATCAAATCAAATCAAATCAAATCAAGTTTTATTTGTTGTCACATCTTACATGACAACAGGGGACTTGGGACAAAAAGCTGCTGGGTAGCAGCTTGACGAAGGTCCCAGCCCCCGTGCAGTTCGGAACAGCAAAAAGGTAAATAAAAACAAAAAATACACACAAAAAACAACTAAATATTACAAAAATGTAGACACATCTTATACAAATGTTTGGTGTATGAGCACTTTAGGCAAAAAAAAACACACAATACCCGGCAATAAACCATGAGAGTGGTCAGGAAATACACAAGGAAAGCAAACAGGATAAAAACAACGCCAGTATTCAAAAAGTCATAGAGAAAAAACCAAATTTACTAACCCTTTATGTGAAAGTGCCTCTAAATTTATACTCTTTTTGTACAGAGTGTTTAATATGGTGGACAAATTAAAATGAAGCGTCTGATCAAGGTAATTTGTGCGGGATGGACGGATTACCCAGGGCTGATTTTGCCTAATGTCGCGCAGGATGATGCGATGTTTTAGGTTAGCTAAGTGAAAGTAATGAACGTTATTTTGCTGAACAGCCCTACGATGCATTGTTAAAAGTTTAAACGTATATATTTGCTGAATTGTGTTTACTTTTAGGGCCGTAAATAATGATGCTGTAGGATGGAGAGAGGGAACAGAAGATATTGCACGTACAGCCCTTTTCTGTAAAAGGTGCAACTTTGTCAGGTTTGTTTTGGTTGTGGTGCCCCAAATAAGGTTGCAGTAATTTAAATGGGAACAAACTAACGATTTATAAATAGTTAATTTAATATGAGTAGGAAGTATTGTTTTAAACTTTGTTATTAAGCCAACGCTCTTGGATAGCTTTGCTTGGACATAATCTATGTGAGCATTCCAGCTCATGTCTTGTGAAAACAACACACCCAGTATTTTAATACAGTTTACAAATTCAATTTGTTTATTACTGATTTTAAGACAAAGTGGATCGTTTATCCTTTTATTTCTAGGTTTAAACAAAATAGCCTTGGTCTTTCTACAATTTAACTTTAATTTGTTGTTGAGTGTCCAGGCAGTAATTTGTTCTAACACCTCTTGCATTGCGGAAATGGAAGTGCAGATATGGTCATGGGAAGAAAAAATGCTGGTATCGTCCGCGTAAATTACCAGTTTTACATCAGTGTTTTGAGCCACGTTTGCGATGTCGTTGATGTACAAAATGAATAACAATGGGCCTAAGATGCTGCCCTGGGGAACTCCCGATGTTATGGCTAGCCTATCTGAATGAAAATTTGGAAAAGACACGTACTGATTTCTATTTAATAAGTAGGTTTTCAACATATCATGAGCTATGCCTCTTATTCCATAAAATGGTAGTTTTGCAAGTAAAATGTCATGATTAATTGAATCAAACGCTTTTGAGTAATCGAGGAAAACGCCCAATGTGATCTTTTTTGAGTCGAATGCTTTTAAAATGAGTTCTTTTTGGTTCAGCAATGCTATTTGAGTAGATCGATGCTTACGAAATCCGAATTGCGATTCAGAAATTAAAGCATGTTTATCGAGATGTGTTAGGAGTCTTTGATGTAGAAGTTTCTCGAGTGGTTTAGAAAAGACAGGAAGAATTGAAATGGGCCTATAGTTGCATATGTCGAACATATCACCGCCTTTATGTAGGACACTAACTTTTGATACCTGCATTTTTAGTGGGAAAACCCCGGTTTCAAGAGCAAGGTTGTATATATATGTCAGATATGGTGCAATTTTATCAATAACATATTTTATAGGTTTTATCTGCATGTTATCGGTGTCAATACTTTTACTATTTTTAAGATTCATGATGGTTGAGCAGACTTCTGCCTCATCAGTGGGGAACAAAAACATTGTATTAGTCTGCGACGATTTCATGAACTCTAGGGCTTTTTTTATACAGGACGATGACACACACGTTGACGTACCAACATTTACAAAGAAATCATTAAACGCGTTTGCCATGGTGACGTCTGTTATTTGAGCGCCGCTTACTATTACTTCACGAGGTACGTTTTGGGGTGGCTTATGGTTTATTCAAGATCGGATTCTCTTCCACATAATATCAGGTTTCAATGTTTCTAATGGATCAAAAAGTCTGTTGTAATAGTCACGCTTAGCAGTCCTTAGCTGACTCGTTAGTTTATTTCGATAAGATTTAAAGATTACAAGTCGACTATTTTCTCTAGTTTTTAAAAAATGATTATATAAAAAATTCTTTTTTCGTATCATTGATAGTAGGATAGGCGTGATCCAAGGTCTACGCGACTTTTTAGTGGCTTTGAGGTTGACAAAAGGGAAATGTTTTGTATATATTGCACTAAAAATATCTAAAAATAAATTATATGCGGAATTAACTGAATGAAAGGGTTTGCTTTTTTCTTTTGTCTTTTTCTTTTCTTTTGTCTTGTCTTTCGCTTTTTTTCTTGTATTTTGTGCTATTTCTTCTGCTTATCACGTTCTGGAAAGTCAATCCAGACGTTGAAGTGAAGAATGAAGTAGTCGAATACACAATAGTTATAAGTTCATGCGCGTGTGCTTGTTTTTCGTAGTATCTGGTGTGTGATTGTTTCCCTGCACTGTCACCGTAAATATAAAAAAAAATAAAAATGACATTAGCATACTTGTCGTGCCAAACCCTCTCACACTTGGTCCGAACTCTGATCTCCATGAGATCACAATACAATCGTTTCTGTTGTAGTGGCGCGGCATATTCTATACTTGTTTCGCTTCAGTCTTTGTAAGGGGGACGCTGCAATCCGATTCTACTCATCTATGGTGTACTAGATAGCACCATATTTGCAGAGCTAGTCTTCGGTTTTTGAAGTTCCATCGCAATATATTTCAGCTTTTAAGTTATTTGTTTTTTGGCATGTAAATTTAAAGCTTATCTAGATTAAGGCAGCAAATAACTTGCCAGCACTCATGGTACGCGTTTGAAGTATATTGCGTTAACATAATTGACCCAACCTCTGATTTTTATTTGTCAGGGCCTTTAGCGAATTGTGCATGCTAGTATTGCTTTTGTTTGTTTGTTTGTTTCACATAATCTACAGTACATTTTTCACCTTGCTACTCAGTGCAGCCCTCGCCGAACAGAAGCTAGCATCGACTAGGCCGAGGATAGTCCATGGCAGTCTGCAAAGGTTGTTGATGGTAAGCTGCCTTATATATACAGCTGTGTAAGAGCAGCTTATCCTGGTGACAATTTGAAACACATTTTTATGTTTTAGAATGTGAAATTTGCGTGGGCATACTTGCAGTGTGAAACCTTACCAAGCCTGTTCTGAACTTTCATCCTCTTGAGATTTCAATACAGCCGTTTGTGCTGCGCACACACTGGCTACTTCGGCCAAGTAGAGACTTGATCCATATGAAGGTGAACAGGTGAGTATCAACTGCTCAGCGCTGTCCGTGGTGACGTTCTCTCGTTATCAGACGACTTACCACACTTGTTTGGCAAGGCATTTGAAAAGGAGAGCAAGTCAGCTGCTCCACAATGCTCCCAGTACTGGGCAGTCGACGACTGCTTGTTCACCTTCGTATAGATTACGACTGCACTTCAAGCTCGTCAAGTGTGACACTCATCTGATTCAGCCTAGCAGTGGTGTGCTGAGGTGTATCTGTAGAGCTAGTTGACTTGTGTACACACAGCGGTTGTGTGGTATAAAACACACCCAATTGGGAACTTTAATGCAATCTTGTGCAGTCCCATTGATGCTATGATTATAATTACACACCGTTTCATGGCGCGAAACAAAAAAAAACGCGATGTAATCGGTTTTTCAGACTGCCTGCGCAACCTTCAAGCTTGTCTGTGTACGTTCTCCGTGGTGAAATGCCCTCTATAAGCAAAATTTAGAGAATCCTTGAGCTATATGCTGCAAAGTGTGAAAGCAGTTGTCCGGCAGCATTCTCCCCTCTTTTGTATACTGTGTGAATGCAGACGGACGCGCACTTTGGATGCTTTGAGCTTAAAGGCCTCACATAAAGCTCACGGCTTAAGAAGCATAAATTATTGTGAAGTGTTTGCGGATATGGCTTTTAAATGTCATGCATATGGGAAGCACAATGGTGGTGTAAAGTATGCCGAAATTGTAATGGTGCACTTTAATGTTATACAGGGTATATTCAGCGAAATGTGCGCCAAATCGTTTGTGCCAAAACTATACATCCCACAAAAAAAAGTATTGTGTTGTTTTGGTCCTGAACCAGGGGCCTATTTAGAAAAATGATTACAAAACAATGTAGTTAATAATGTGTATGTGTGCTGATTATTGTCTTTTTTCTTCCAATTCCATACACAGATTGTATCTCCAAGGAGAAGGGGTGGGATTATGTAGAGAATCTAGTGCTTTTTTCTATGAGTACGAAGCTTTCCGAAGTAAGGTCAGAATGGAAAAAGCACCACCAAGTTCCGCCTGGTCCTGAGCAGCCACAATAATGAACACAGAATTCAGAAGAATAGTAATACGAAAGACTTATGCAGGCAGCCACGCTTTTTGAGTTCGCAATGATATTTGATTATGATCACAAATATTCCTGCTTTGCTCAAGGTCGCCTAGTTTACAGACCATATTGGTGATCTTTAGCGCAGCAGGAATATTTTTGACCAGAATTAAACGTTATTGTTAATTGACCAAATGTGGCTATCTGTGTAGTCCTACGGGTCTCTATTATTTTTACTTGTGTGTTTATTATTTCATTTTTTCTCATGATTTATTCCTTCGTGTTTTTGTTTTTGTGACTTATGTGGTATTTTCTTTTCCTTTTTTGAGGGTTTAGTTAAAGATATGATGCCCTCTTCATTTTCTAGTCTGGGAAACAGACGTGACCGCGTCGTGTTCAAGGAACAGTAATGACCTTTTCATCTTGTATTGCCTCTGGTGAACAATGGTGTCTCTGTGTGTGTGTGTGTGCAACATACGTGGTCAGAAGGGATGATTTGGGGACCGAACGGTAAAACAATTCCAGCGAGGAGCGACGGGGGGACTTTGAACATCGCACGGTGCAAGGAAAGACTTCAACGACGAGGCTAGCAAGCAAGCCCATGTCAAAACAACTGTGCTCGACCAGACGGGTTAATCAGGACTGTGACTCTGTGAGTGAGAATCAACAACTCTGGAACTTTCGTGTAGTTTACAGCTTAATTGTTGCCTCCCGTTTGTTTTATTTTATAGGTGTCCGTGTGCTGTTACAATTTTAATTTTAATGGTTGTTCGTTTGATATTACAGTTTTGTTTCTTATCATTTTTTTGTATGGGGGAAGTGCTAGTTTTGAGGTTTGGCACTTTTATGTATAAAACTTCTTTTTCCAAACCATATTCCCTGTCTGCTCCCTCGACAACCAATCCCACCAAAGGGCTGCGACTTTCCGACGTCGAATGATATGTTAAAATGTTTTCTAACTGATGATTGCCTCCATTCTATCTTTGTAGCATACATATTTGTCGGAATGACGAATTCCGAACCAGGCCAATAAATATTAGTCTCTGCCCTATTTTGTAGATATATCTACGTAAATACACGCTTGGCAGTCTGGGAAAGCAGTAAATTGTATAGTTTGTGAATTTTTGTAAAAATGCATTATACGATGCCAAGTCTGGACCTGGAAAGTATAGTACCTGCACGATGGCAATAATTTTCATGTGATGCTAGTAGGAGCATCACATGGAAATTGCTTTATGTGGGGTGGGTACCCTATTTGACAGGCCCAAACATGGTATCATATAAAGCAGTCTATATATGGTGTATAAGGAATTAGGCAGATATGGGTATAAAAGGAATTGTGCAGATATGACTTTATCCGTCCAGATACGGCCTTAATGTGCATATCTGCCCAATTCCTTATGTATTCATATATGCATTTTTTAATATAGGTCCAGGTATGACATTTTGGTAAAGGTACGTATGTCACTGTATTAAACTATTTCTATTATTTTCCGGTGTTGCTTGATGCGGTTTAATATACGGTTAGACCCACTCCGGTGAGGTCTACGGATTGGCCAGATACGGTTAGGCTTCCGCTTCGACCAATTACAGTTTGGTTTCCGGACTGGTTATTTCCGGTTCATTTGACGGTTTCTAGAAATCCGTTTTGCTTAGGTGTCCATATGACGGATTGAAATTCCGGATTCATTCCGGTTTGTTTTTGAACCGTTTTTTTGGTAGGGAATGCTTTTTTAGTAAGAGATATCGTCCACGAACTTCAAAACACTGTTTCCCCTTTGACACACTCCCGAGGAGAAAATCGAATACTTGGAATCTTAATAAGTGCAGAGGTGGTCACCGGCCAAATAATTACCTTCAATGTGTAGGCTATATAAGGCTCTAGAGCAGTCAACGGGACTTTGATTAAGGTGTTCAGTGCGTCATGGTGTTTGTGTTTGTGTTCGTTTGCAATGTGTAGTTTTGGGAATGTATGTTGTAGTACCTTCCAATACCACAGAGACACCATTTACTAACAAAATCCAAAATAATAAAAAGTGTAGTCGGTTTTTAATACACAAATGGTATCTGGAGGGGGAAGAAACTATATTTTTCGTATATCTAGAAGATTTTCTGATTAATATTTATGATAAATTTAGAATACATTACGCGCGTATTTCGAATGGGTACAAAATAATGCAGAATGAATACAAAATTAATATTCATATTCAATATATTTCAACTTCGTTTCAAGTACGGCCTCTTTTTGCTAAGGGCATATATATATATACATGACAAGTGATGAGGCGGCGAGTAACTGAAGAAACTAAACGTGTAATGGGGCGAACTTGTGCCCAATAATAAAAAGGAAACAGAAGATTACAGCAGAGCGTCGCGGGCGTTGAAATCGCCGTAAGCGCGAAGCCAAACGCTGGGGCGAGACTGACTCTGGCTCGCCACGCGGAGCACCTTTTGCACCCGCGTGTTTCTCTGGAACATTCGGAATATAACTTTTGGCTCGTAGAACATTCGTAACTGGATCGGACGAGAAGGTTCTCGAACTTACGAGAACGCCCAGTCGAAAGAATGAATGAAAAATTCCGCTTCCTGGAATCGAACCCGGATCCTTCGCGCGAGAGCCAAGCACGCTACCCACTCGGCCATGCACGCGCTCCCTCGGGAGCGCGCGTGGCATTACTCCCCCCTTTTAAAAGCGCATCGCCTCGATGCGACTTGCCGGGACACAAAACATCAAAACAAACAAAAATAATGGCAAACTACGAAAACTTGTGAAATACAGTCTTATTGGGCCTAGTACAAAACACGATTCACAATCCTATTGATTGTAGAACGGCTTCAGGCGCACGACATGGACGACTTCTGACGTGGACGACTTCTGGTCATGGAGTCCGGCGTGATTAAGTCCGCATTTCGTCGGGCGTCACCTCGTCGTTTCGACACCTGTGTCGGCGAAGCACTTTGAAGGGTCCGAAGTAGCGTTGCAGGAGTTTCTCGCTTAGACCTCGTCATCGTATCGAGGTCCACACCCACACACGGTCTCCGGGCTTGAAGCGAACGTCGAGCCGACGAAGGTTGTACCGGGTGGCGTCGAAACGTTGTTGATTCTAAATCCGGAGTCGGGCGTGCTGGTGAACTTCTTCAGCTCGTTGAGCCACCACCTGGACGTCGTGGCTCCCATCTTCAGCTGGTTCGTGAGGCAGCATCCCGTCGAGCATGGTCGTTACTTTTCTGCCATGCACCAGCTGAAACGGTGTTACTCCTGTGGTCTCTTGCACCGCCGTGTTGTAAGCAAACGTGATGCAGGGTAACACCTCGTCCCACGTTTTGTGCTCTACGTCGACATACATGGAGATCATGTCGGCGATAGTTTTCTTTAGTCTTTCCGTTAGTCCATTTGTCTGTGAATGGTGCGCAGTGGTCCGACGGTGCCTGGTGCAACTGAGACGAAGAATTTCCTGCGTCAGCTGAGCCATGAACGATGATCCACGGTCGGTAATGAAGACTTCGGGGACGCCGTGCCGGAGGACGATAGACTCGGTGAAAAGCTTGGCGACTTCTACAGCACTTCCTGAAAGAAAGGCTTTCGTTTCGGCGTAACGCGTGAGATAATCAGTGGCGACGATTATCCAGCGGTTTCCCATATGTTGAAGGCGGAAAAGGACCAAGTAAATTCATTCCGATCTGCTGGAACGGCGTGGACGGGGCAGCAATCGGATGCAGAAGCCTTGACGACTTTATTGGCGGTTTCTTACGTCACTGACACTCGTGGCATGATTGAGTGTAGAGGTGAATGTTCTTCGGTAGCCTTGGACAGTAGTATTTTTTCCGAATCCTGGCGGGCGTCCTGCTGTAGCCAAGGTGCCCAGCTGTTGGGACGTCGTGGCAGGCTTGGAATATGTCCTTTGTAAGGTCGGCAGGGATTACCAGCGGCCATGGCGAGCTGTTGTCTCCGAAGTTCTCCTTGTAAAGTACACCTTGTCGAGTGATGAAAGGTCGGCAGGGCTCTCGAGAAGACACGGGGGATAGTACCTTCTCGTCCTTCGAGGTGCTCGATTAGCGCGCGACACTCAGGATCGTCTCTTTGACGTCGCGCCATGTTGTCGGTGTTCACTGTGCCTAGGAAGCACTCGTCGTCATCGTCGTCGCTGCTACCGGGAGATGTCTCGACAGGGGCTCTGGACAGGCAATCGGCGTCGCTGTGCTTGCGGCCTGACTTGTAGACCTCAGTCATGTTGAACTCCTGCAGTCGGAGACTCCATCGAGCGAGACGTCCTGACGGGTCCTTTAGGTTCGCAAGCCAGCAGAGCGAGTGGTGGCCCGTGACAACGCAGAAAAGGTTCCCGTATAAGTACGGGCGAAACTTCGTGATTGTCCAGACGAACGCAATATATTCCTTTTCAGTCGTGGAGTATTTTCTCTCCGCTTTAGACAGTGTTCGACTTGCGTAAGCGATAATCGCTCGGTGCCTTCTTGCACTTGAACCAGTACCGCGCCAAGTCCTTCGTTACTTGCGTCCGTATGGATATCGGTTTCAGCATCTTGATCGAAGTGTCCCAGAACAGGAGGAGTCTGGAGATCGTTGCTTCAGCTCGTCGAAGGCGTACTGCTGCTCCTCGGCCCATTCGAACTTCTCGGTGTCCTTCGTGAGTTTAGTGAGTGCCACGGAAATCCTAGCAAAATTCCGAACGAAGCGTCGATAGTAAGCACACAGTCCAAGGAATTTTCGCACAGCCTTCTTGTCTGTGGCGCTGGAAAGGCCACGACGGCGCGAATCTTCTCGGGGTCTGGGCGGACACCTTTGTTACTTACCACGTGGCTTAGGAACGACAGTTCGTCATAGGTGAACCGTCACTTTGACGGCTTGAGAGTGAGTCCGGCGGTCTTTATGGCTTGGAGAGCAGCTGGGAGTCGTGGCAAGTGCTCGTCGAAGTCACTTGAAAACACGGCGACGTCGACAAGGTAAACGAGACATCTCTGCGACTTCAGTCCTGCCAGTACAGTGTCCATGACACGCTGGAATGTTGCTGGCGCCGTGCATATTCCGAAGGGCATCACCTTAAAATCGTACAGCCCATTCGGCGTGACGAAAGCTGTCTTCTTTCGGTCCCGTTCGTCGACTTCGATCTGCCACTCTTCAGGTCAATCGATGAAAAATATCGAGAGTGGCGCAGCCGGTCTAGTGTGTCATCGATGCGGGAGAGTGGATAGACGACTTTCTTCCTTACCGCGTTCAGGTGCCGGTAGTCCACGCAGAACCTAAGCGTTTTGTCCTTCTTCTTAACCATCACGACTGGTGAGGCCCACGGACTGCTTGAAGGCTGGATTATGTCGTCGTTCAGCATTTCTTCCATTTGCACTTGTATGACCTTCCTTTCTTTTAGGGAGACTCGGTACGCCGATCAATGCACAGGGCGTGCGTCGTCCTCGGGAACGAAACGGTGCTTCGGAACGGCGGTTTCGCGCACTTTCGACGACGTCGCAAAGCAGTCACGGTATTCGGCGAGAACGTTAATTAGCTGTCGTCGTTTCGGGCCCGGAAGCTTAAGTTCAATGTCTAGCTGCGCTGGCGACGTACTGCCTTGCTGAGGTGGCGAGGATTCGCAGTAATGGCGGCTATTTCGGCGGATTTTTGGAGTTCCTCGACCTAGCCCACGGCTGCGCCTCTTGTGAGAAATTGCGTTTCATTTCGAAAGTTCGTCACGAGGACCACGGTGTGCCCATCCTGAAGTTCATCCACTCCTCTTGAGACGCCTATTCATCTTCCGAGGAGCAATTGAAGGTCGCCTTCCAGAACAACTTCGCCGCATGTAGCTGCATCGGTCACTACGGGTACGACAACACTTGATCGCGGCGGCAGGTTCACGTGGTTGGCAACGACTCGGACGGGGGAAGACTCTGTTTAGGTTTTCTCTGAAGGCGGAACAGGCTTGCGCCGCGTCTGTCTGCTCTCACCAAGGTGGATGACGGTGCCGTATTCACACAGAAAGTCCATGCCGAGAATGACGTCTCTGGAACAGTCTTCTAGAACAACGAACTTCACAGGGCACGTCTTACCGTGAGTCTCGACGCGAGCAGTGCATCTCCCGACTGGTGTAATGAGGTGTCCTCCGGCGGTTCGTATTTGAGGTCCATCCCACGGCGTCATGACTTTTCGAAGGTGGCGGGAGAGCCTCCGACTCAAGACTGAGTAGTCTGCTCCGGTGTCCACGAGCGCTGATGCGTCGTGGCCGTCGATGGTGACCTTTAGATTGTTGGACACCGTTGCAGGGGCGTCGTTCGGATGCGTGGCGTCGAGAGAGTGGGAGTGCTCCGGCGTTCTTGGAGGCTCTTTACTTCGGTCGTCTTCGGCAACGCCACCTCCAGGCGTTGCCGCACTTAGTTTTCCGGGCGACGCAGAGGAGACAAGCTCTCTCGGAATGGTCGCGGCGCTGGAGACGCTGAACGTCGTGGCGATGGTGAGAGAGATTCACGGCGGAGAGACGGCACTGAGGAGGGCGAGCGTCGTATGTACTCCTAGAAGTCGCGAGGGCGTTCGCCGTACCTTGGGCGTGGGTCATTCGGGTGGAAACCCCGCAGCCCAAGTCAACGGTTGAGGCAGCCGCGGTAGATGTGGTCGGCTTCCCCACAGTGGTAGCAGAGCGGGCGTCGGTCTTTTGTTCGTCACACGTCGGTCTCCCTCGTCGAGGGTCGCTCCGGGCGGACGTACTGGGCTTGTTCCTCCTGACGTTGAGGATACCGCGACGTTTTGGCGACTCTTCCGGGTGTCGACGGGGCCTGGCGGGGCGCTTGCGGCGGTCGTCAGGCCACGGCGACGTAGCTCAACGTCGGTTCTTCTGGCGCCGTCGCGTTGATGGGAATTTCAGGTTGGACGGCTCGGTGAACTTCCTTTCGGACAACCTCGGCGATCGATAGTGAGGACGGGCTCTCCGCAGCGGGGAGCATCTTGCGGAGCACTTCTCGGACGACTTCACGGATGACGTCGCGAACGCTGGGGATGATAGGGCTGATGTCGTGGCCCAATGCAGAAGAAGCAGCGATGCTCGAGTGCCGATGTTAGTGGCTGGCTCTTGCGAGAAGGGCACGTTTTATTTTTGTGACTTCCTTGACGAAATCTTCAACGGTGGGTGGAGGGTTGCGAACAAGACCACCGACGATGTTATCCTTTATGCCACGCATGAGGATCCGCAGCTTATTTTTGACGGTGGCTTGAGTGTCGGTGTGAGCGACCAGGCGTAGAACAACCTCAACAAACTGGTAATCGTCTCGTTTGAGCCCTGGGCCCTCATTCGAAGAAGGGCCTCGGCCCTCTCCCGTCGATACTGGTTGCTGAAAGTCCGTCTCAGCGCATACTTGCAGGCGGTCCACGAGGTCAGGGAAGTTTCGCGATTCTCGAACCAATACTGGCCGTTCCTTCGAGCGCGAAGTGAAGACTCTGTAGGCGCTGTTCTTCCGTCCATCGGTTGTGCTGGGCCACTCGCTCGTACTGCTGTAGAGAGTCCTCGACGTTTTCATAAAGATCACCATGGAAGGACGCGGGCTTACGGGCGGCGACGGGTAGGACAACGACGGGTGGAGTGGTCATCCTCGCGGTCTTTGGTTTTTGCGGCAAGGGTCCCGATTCCGGGGATTGCTTTTTGGTACGGCGGCTTGCACGGACGTTGGCGTCTTCTGCGAAGGGTAGCCTTCTGGGGCTGAGCACTTCACTTGGCCGGGATGTCTTCGAAGATGTACGCTTCAAGGGCACAGAAAGCGATACCCCTCACCTCCATCAAAATGTCACGAACGACATGTGATAAGGCGGCGAATAACTGAAGAAACTAAACGTTTAATGGGGCGAACTTGTGCCCAAAAATAAAAAAAAGGAAACAGAAGATTAGAGCAGAGCGTCGCGGGCGTCGAAATCGGCGTAAGCGCAGAGTCGAACGCTGGGGCGAGACTGACTCTGGCTCGCCACGCGGAGCACCTTTTGTACCCGCGTGTTTCTCTGGACCATTCGGCCTAGAATTTTCGGCTCGTAGAACATTAGTAACTGGATCGGACGAGAAGGCCCAGTAGAAAGAATAAATAAATGATCCCGCTCCCTGGAATTGAACCCGGATTCTTCGCGCGACAGCCAAGCACGCTACTGTTATGTTGTTGTTTTGTTGGCCTCGCTTATCGACGCTAGCGAGGGCGTCGCCGTCAACCTGCTGCGTCAGCGGCGCATATTGCCGTGTTGGAACCGATAAAAGCGGCTGCGCCTAGAAGCGCGTGGCTCTCCTTCGTCCTGCTGCCGAGATGCAATAAACGCAGTCAGACCAACTACAGTCTCCGTCTCGGTGGGCTGCCCGGGAAACGTAACAGCTAGTGGCAGCGGCGGGATCGACGGCTCCGGGGGACCTGCGGATTCGGTTGGTGAGTGTCGGAGGCGTTGTTCTTGTTCCCGAGCAGCCGAAATGTTTAGTTTGTAGGTTGTCACCGTGCTGGTGACAAGGGAACGGGACGAAGGCAGCCAGACGCTTTTTCGGGATTTCAAAAGCGTGGCACGATGAATCTCGCGGCAATAGTGAAGCCTGAATTAATGCTCTTGGCGGAAGAGTTGGGCTTAAAGGTCGCAAAGGCCATGAGAAAGCCCGAGATTATCAAGGCCATTGAAACTTGTGGCTCGGACGCTGACGAAATTTCCGAATGTTGCAGTGAGGTGCAGAGGAAACGAAAGAAAGAGGATCTCGAGTTAGAAATGCTTCAACAAAAGGTAAAGGTCGCTGGTGAGGCCAGTGCGGTTGATGGCGGTTCTTCAAAATTGGATATGCGAAGCTTGCTGCAGCCTTTTTGTGTCGGAGGAGACTTGGGTCTTTACCTCGTCAACTTCGAACGCACATGCACCAAGATGTGTTTTGAGAGGTCGAGCTGGCCGCAACGGCTTTTGAGTTTACTACCAGCAGAAGTAGCCGATGTTATGGCTAGGTTGGACCCCGAAGAAGCAGAGGACTACTCTGTCGTGAAATCGAGCCTGCTGAGAAAGTTCAGGTTGTGCCTGAAGCCTTCAGGATAAAGTTCCGACAAACAAAAAAAGACTGTAAGGAAAGCTACTCAGAGTTCGCTTACAGGCTTAAAGGCTTTCCTGAAAGCTGGCTTCGTGGGGCCAACGCATTTGAGGACCGCGAAAAAATCCTGGAGCAATTCGCTCTGGAGCAGTTTTTCTGTTCTATTCCTTCAACCTTGAAGGAATAGATCCAAGACCGACCCGAGGTCGAAACTATTCAGAAAGCCGCTGATTACGCTGATCAGTATTGCTCCAGGCGCAGAGAGGTAACGGACGATAAGCCTGCATTTGCCAGAAATCAGTCGCGGAAGTCGGACCACTCATGTTCAAGAAAGTACGAGCCGACTACGGGTAGTCCGACAGCAGAAAAGGTCGAAGTAGCTTCGGACGACACGAAAAGCAAGAGGAAGTCGTTCGAGGAACGAAAACCAATTCGATGCTATAAATTTCACCAAGCTGGACATGTGGCTGCGGGTTGTCGTGTGCCTAAAGTGTCTCCAGTTAACTTGAGTCTGGGGAATCCTGAGGAACTACTTGAGCCTTACTTGTACAACATGGCTCCAGTGTCTGCGAGACACTGGAGCCACGCACGACTTGGTACATTCATCGCTAGTAAAGCAATCGGATTTCACGGGTGATTGCGGGTGGATCCGCCAGGCTTTGGAAGATCGGTCTTATAGCTTGCCCGTAGCTAAAGTAAAACTAAGCGGACCCTTCGGTGTAGTAGACACGGATGCAGCAGTTTCCGATGGCGTGTTGCCTAGCTGTCCGTACAGTCTATCTAACCGGACTGCAAAGCAGTTGAGCGAGTCTGGTGTCGCGCTCGACATGAATCCTGTCCTAGTAGTAACTCGCTCAATGAAAAAGAAGGAAGCACGCGAAAAGAAAACGGTATTAGATGCGGCAGTTCGTGCAGACACCGACGCCTCTCGCGACGAAGCCACTGCGGGATCGGGAATGACTACGCTGGTTTCGCCAGAGAGCCAAAATTTTCGAGCTCTAACGAGTGTCGATAAGATGACTCTTATCGCAGAACAGAAAACAGATGCGTCGCTAGCTAAGTGCCGAGAGAGCGTGGGTAAAAACCTGTCACCGAACGTATCTTTCTACGAGCGCAGAGGTATTCTGTACCGTAGCCTGAAGGACGAATCCGGTAAAGAAGTAGAACAACTCGTAGTCCCTTCTAGGTATAGGGGTGACCTTCTTGAGCTTGCTCATAAAGAAGGATTGTCCGGGCACCTGGGCATCACGAAGACTAAGTGTAGGCTTTTAGCCGAGTATTACTGGCCGGGGTGCTTTAGGGACGTAGAAGAGTTTGTTCGCTCTTGTGACACCTGCCAAAGGACGGGAAGGCCAAACGAGCGAAGGAAGGCGCCTCTCACCCTAGTGCCAATAATCTCGGAGCCATTTAAGAGGCTCGTGATATATGTCGTAGGGCCATTACCTGCAACGAAGACAAGATTTAAGTATATTCTGACTATGCTATGCCCAGCTAGCAAGTTTCCAGAAGCCGTTCCTCTGAAGGAACAGACCTCGGTAGAGGTAGTGGACAACTTGCTGACTGTGTTTTCCCGTATCGGGTTCCCGAGTGAGATCCAGTGTGATCTCGGTAGCGTTTTCACAAGCGCTTTAACGACCAGCTTTCTTGAGAAATGTGGTATAAAGCTTGTCCACAGCTCAGTAAGCCAACCTCAAAGTAACAGCGTGGAGAGGGCACACTCGGTAATGAAACGTATTCTCAGGGCCCTGTGCCACGAGCAGGGAAAAGACTGGGACTTGGCTTTGCCCGCGATGCTTTTCGCGCTGCGAACCGTCGCTCATGAGTCAACTGGTTTCACGCCAGCTGAGTTAGTCTATGGGCAAAATTTGCGTTCGCCATTGCGATTGCTGCGAGAAGGCTGGGAGGGCGAAGCCGAGAACCCAACGGTGGTGGAGTACGTGCTTTCATTGCTGGATCGACTACACAGGACGCGAGAGCTGGTTGAGGCAAACATGGAGAGAGCCCAAACGCGCGGTAAAGTGTACTATGACAAGAACAGCCGCCTTCGCTCCTTCAAGGAAGGTGACAAGGTGCTGCTTTTGCGGTAGGTCAAAGCAAATAAGCTACAAGTCCAATGGGAGGGGCCAGCAACGGTCCAGCAGAAACTTTCCGAGACAAACTATGTCCTTAAACTGCCAGGTCGCCGGAAAGATGTTCGCATATTCCACTGTAACCTGATGAAGCCGTACATAGAACGAGTGCAACTTGTCAGCATCGCAGTAAACCAGCCGGAGGAAGTGCAATCTCATATTTCTGAGCTGGGGAAAACTGATGAGAGTATGACTGTCGCTGAGATTGTAGAGGCTACAATCGATACGAAACAGATGAGTCAAGGCCAGCTTATGGAACTTACTGCCTTGCTTGACAAGTACCAAAATCTGTTTTCCACCGTCCCCGGAAGGACGAACTTGGTCGAGCATGACATCGAACTCTCAAGTCAGTCTTCGATTCAATGCAAAGCCTATCGTTTTTCCCCACGTCAGGAAAAGCTGTTAAAAGAATCGGTGGACCAAATGCTGGAGCTGAAGTTAATAGAGCGGTGCGAGAGAATTTCGTCTCTCCTATGATTTTGGTCGAGAGCCCTGGCAAAGATTCGCGGCCTTGCGTGTACTACAGGAAGCTAAATGCAGTGACCGTAACAAAGGTTTACCCGATTCCCAACATAGAAGCGTGCATAGAAAAAGTGATCAAGGCGAAGTTCATTTCTACCATTGACCTTGTGAGAGGTTACTGGCAAGTACCGCTTACCGAACGTGCCAGCAGCCTTGCGGCGTTCATGACGCCATTCGGTGTTTTCAGGCCGCTCGTTTTGAGCTTTGGATTAAAAAATGCTCCCTATGCATTTTCGAGGTTGATGAACCAGGTTCTCGCGGGAACAGAGTCCTTCGCTCTGCCGTACCTCGACGACGTAGCGATTTTTTCTGATACGTGGGAGGACCACCTTCAGCATTTGCAACGGGTCTTTTCTCGCCTGCAAGACGCAGGCCTAACAGTCAAAGCCAAGACATGCAAGTTCGGGCAAAGCGAAGTGCTATACTTGGGGCACGTAGTTGGCAAGGGGCAAAGACGCCCTCAGGAGCTTAAAGTGCAGGCTATTGAGGAGTTCCCTTTGCCGCAAACAAAAAAGGAACTAATGTCTTTCCTTGGGTTAGTGAATTATTACCACCAGTACATTCCCCAGTACTCTGAAAAGGCGAGCCCGCTGACGGACGCCCTTAAGAAAACAGAGTCTAACATGATCAAATGGGATGAGCAGAAGCGGAATGCGTTTGAGGCTCTAAAAGGTGCGTTAGTCACTCGACCCGTGCTGGCCAGCCCAGACTACACAAAGCACTTCTTGGTGCAATGTGACGCAAGTGATAAAGGGCTTGGGGTTGTACTTAGCCAAGAGAATGACCAAGGGGAAGAGCATCCAGTTTTGTTTGTCAGCAGGATGCTGACTTCAAGAGAACAAGCGTACAGTACGATTGAAAAGGAATGTGCTTGCCTTGTGTGGGCGGTAGAGAAGCTTCGTTGTTACCTGTTTGGTTGCGAATTCATTTTCATCACTGATCACCGACCGCTCACTTGGCTGCAACAGCTGTCCCAGAAGAACGGTCGCTTGTTGCGATGGAGCTTGACGCTCCAGGAATATTATTTTTTGGTAAGGCATAAAAAAGGAAAATTGCATGCCAACGCAGATTCCCTGAGTCGAGCACACTCTAAGTACCCAGTTCGATTTTCTTTCTTTATCTCGTTTGCACACTTGTACATACTTTCATTTCTGAACGACTTGTAAATAGTTTCATTCTCTTATTCTAATGTTTCCTAAAAAAGGTCTGGTTGCGTAAGGGGCATAATAGTCAATTTTTTTAAGAACAGAGCTCTCGGAGAATGGGGATAACGTTTCGGGCACCGCTGCCGTTCTGTGGTCCTCTGGTTGTTGTCAGCCTCCCTGTTTTCCAGACACCTTGGTCTCGCCTGTACTGTTGACGCACCTCCCTGACGGCCTGTCTGACAAGTGTCCCAGTGACCCTCGACTCGGCTGTGCACCTGACCATCTTCCCCGACGGCCGGTCAGACAAGTGTCGCAGCCATGCCTCGTCTACCGGTGACTGGAGGAAGACACCTAGCGTCGCCTTCGATTTCAGGCGGTGCTGTCCAGACGGAGCATCGTCAAGAACGCTGTTTTGACGCCAGTGACAAACACGTGGTGTCCGCCGCCGAACTTGTTCAAGCGAAGCTACGGATCAAGCCGGACTGTCTTCATTACACAAGTGTGTTGTCCGGGTCCGAACGTTGGTGAATGTACCAAGACTGGCCCGTTCCGTCTTGTCTTCGCTTTGTTGAAGTGCCGAGGCCTGGATAGGGACAACCTTTGGTTTCCAATTGTACCCTAGAAGGGGGAGAAGTTGTTATGTTGTTGTTTTGTTGGCCTCGCTTATCGACGCTAGCAAGGGCGTCGCCGTCAACCTGCTGCGTCAGCGGCGCATATTGCCGTGTTGGAACCGATAAAAGCGGCTGTGCCTAGCAGCGCGTGACTCTTCTTCGTCCTGCTGTCGAGATGCAATAAACGCAGTCAGACCAACTACAGTCTCCGTCTCGGTGGGCTGCCGGGGAAACGTAACACTACCCATTCGGCCATGCAGGCGCTCGCTCGGCAACGCGCGTGGCAATATATATATATATATAGAGCCTCGACATGGGAAACGGGGACCAGTGAAGGTTTAAAAGGGAGCGTTTAATACACGTCTGGCGGGTACGCCTGCCCAGCAAAAAGAACGTTGCGCCACGTGGGTGGTGGCGCGAGCTTGGGGTCAGTCGTCTTCTTTTGCGAGAGCGCTAACGCTCGGCCATCCTGAAATTCAAGTGTCCCCACTTGATGTTTCTTCAACGTCAACATCAAAAGTGTTGACTTGTTTCAGCTTGTCGACGGGAGCTGTTGACGCGTAGAAACGTTGAGTCCGCTTGTGGCCAGATATATCTTCAATTCGGTAGGGGTCATTAGAAAGTCGCATCGATTATCCGCTCAAAGTGCGACTTCTTGTTCTTTTTCTTCTTTCTCGAGCCTCCGCTGTTGCCCACGGAAGGTTTGTTGTCGTAGCCGTCGCCGTTGTTTTGGTGCTGATTATTCGTATTGCGGTCAGATCGTTTCCTTGGTTGTCTTCCTGCCGACGAGTCTTCGCTGTTTACCCGTTTGCGGCTGCCCTTGCCTCTTTTCTGCTTGTTCAGTGGTGCTCGCCAATTTCCTTCTGACTGCCCACTCTGATGTTGAGACTCGTGAGGGCCGTCGTAAGAAATGATGTGGGCCGTGCCTGGGTTGCCCCTCTTTTTCACGTGGCATCGGTGACCAAAGTGGCTTTGACCTGCGCAGTTGTAGCAGTAGCGTTCCTTAATTTGCCGCGTCTTGAAAGGCGCTCGCACGATAGGACCGTCCTCTGTTGTAAGGTGGTTTCTCCTCCACAGATCAGGGCAAAGCTGAGGTCCTGTTCGTACATCTTCCGCTTTGATCGGTTATAGGAGACCCGTCGTCCTTCCCTTAATGGCGGTTTTAGGCATATCTGAACACCAGGACCCTCTGGCCGCTACATCGCCTTTCGAAATATCGACGTTGGAACTGGACATGTTCAAATTAGGCAAAACCGTTTCGCCACCTTCAGTGACGTTGATTACACAAGCAGGCAAATAGTGTTCCTTGCTTTCTTGCATCTGAAACTGTGCGTCAACAAAGACGATTCCTGCCGCAGACTCCTTGGTTGTCAGACGAACGAGACCCACGTAGTTTGGTGGAATCACAACAGACTCCTTGGCCCATAACACCAGGGAGCGTGGTGGAAGATCAGGGACCTGGATGTTTTGGAGCCGTTCATCATCATCAGTAGAACTGCCTTGTTCCTCAAAAATGCGAAGCGTGTTCCTTCTTCGCTCGATGGTAACATGCGGTTGCTCTGTAAACGGTTGTCCAACAAGAAGAGGAATCGCTTGTTCTTCACTGGGAACAATGTAGATTGGAACGCGGGCTGTCGCCTGGTCTACGGTGACGCTTGCTTCCGTGATTGCGCACGGTAGGACCTGACCGAAACCATGGCCTCCAATCTTGCATCCTCGGGGAGGATTGTTATACTCGATTCCCAAATCATCGGCATCCCCCTTGCGCAGCGTAACGCACTGACTTCCAAGGTAAACATAAGCTCGGACAAGCTTCCCGTCTACGAGAGCGTCTTGAAAATACTTTTCGTTTTGCGCATTTACATGTTCTTCGTTTTCGATGTGATGATTTTCTACGGACACACTTCCTCTGCCGCTTGATCTGCAGTCAACTGTTTATGTCCTGTTCGGTGAAATTTGCTACAGTGTTCTCGCTTTTTTGGTTTACTGCAGTTTACAGACATATGTCCCTATTCATCACAGTTTAAGCACCGTGGTTCACCATTGAGTTGAATGGCAGTCTTCGTTTCGGGCGTCTGTCCGCATTTCGGTCACTGGGCGAACTGTTCTTTCCTGCCCTTAAACCAGTTGCCGCATCGGATCGGTGGGACGCTTCCCCAACGGCGGTGAGTCGGTCGTCCAAACGTTTGAGGCACTGCAGCAGATCCTCTGCAGTAGAAAACTTGACTACGCTAAGGCTCCGAACGAGCGCTTCGTCAATGATGCCTGTAATGACGTAGTCCACGGTCTGATCTTTCGGAAGTTGACAAAAACGTGCCAGGCTGAGTTTCTCATGAAAATACTGTTCGACGGTTTCGTTCGGGAGTTTTCGCCTCGCTTTCATTTCCTTGTGTCGGCGCTGTAGGTTTACGAAGGGTCGAAAAGCCTTTTTCAGCTCCAGCTTCCATTCAAGCCACGAACGCTGGACACTGACGAGGCCGTCGTACCACGTTTTGGCGATTCCTTCTAGCTTCGTTAGCGCAAAACACGCCGTGTGTATCTCGGTCCACGAGTATATCGCCGATAGTTCGTCAACATTCCGTATCCAATGTTCAACTGTCTGCACCGGATTCGTGACGGGGTTGAACACTGGTACTAGCTTACCGGACTCTGCAGGTGGTCTTGGGTCGTGCGTGTGCTGGGTTGCGAGACGAAGCAGGTCAGCCATGCCTCGACCGCTCCTCGCACGGTGGCTTGTACAGCCTCTTGTACAATAGTCTGAAGCCAAGACAGATCACCTGTAAGTTCATACAGCCCAGTCTGGATTGTTTGTGGAACGTTTGCTGGGCCTGCCAGCGGTATTCGTTGCCCCACGGTGTCGGTGTCGGAGCGTTCCGAATCTTGATCTGCCACGCCACCTTGGTTCGTGGTTGCGTCGTCGCTACCACCGAGGCTCGTGCTCCCTTTTCCAGTGGCAACGGTTGCTGGAAGTCGGGGAGGGCCCGCCGCCACAGTCTGCCGTATTCGGTTCCGCTCGCTCCGGCGCCGCCCTTCCTCGTTCATGTCGAGGTGCTGGTCGGTGCCGCTGCTGTGACGATTCGTGGCCACGGAAGTCGACTTGCGCTCGGTCGTGGCCGCTGGATCAGGCTTGGTCCATCACACTTCTGATATGTTAGGGCCTCGAAATGGAAAACGGGGAAAAGTGAAGGTTTAAAAGGGAGCGTTTAATACACGTCTGGCGGCAACGCCTGCCCAGCAAAAAGGACGGTGCGCCACGCGGGTGGTGGCGCGAGCTTGGGGTCAGTCGTCTTCTTTTGCGAGAGCGCTAACATATATATACACACACACATATATATATATATATATATATATATACATATATATATATATATATATATATATATATATATATATATATATATAGATATTTATATATATATATATATATGTAGACTGCGATTTTTTACATCAACACATTAAAGACGCGATAGATAGGTAGAATATTTGTGGGGCTTGGCGGACATTAGATGAGTAAATAAACGTCACAGTACGTTGTCTAATTAAGTTTTTACTGACAGTGTAATTGACCATGTTGAGTTTTCCATTTTAAAGGGGCTATGAATAAACCCTAGCCCAACTGAAATAATTTGCGAAAAGGATGAGAGTTTTAGGTTATTCATAGCTAAAAGTCTGCCTTTTGTGGCCTGATTAAAAATACAGCGCGCTGGACAGAGCGCAGGACGTTATGCTTACTGTAGCGTGGCTCAAGTCTGAGTCATCGTGACGTCGCGAACCAAGCCGGAACACGTGACAAGACACGTCACGCCTCGGCTATATAAGCCGCTGCCTTTCCTGAATAAACCTCTTTCATCACCCGACGTCTGGCCCGCTTACATGGTGGCAGCGGTGCCCAGCCAGAAAAGCAGTCGAAATGTCGACCCCGTCCAAATCGCAACTACAGCTGCCGCCACCGAAGCCCTTGGACATCTCAGGCGACGCATGGCTCAGATGGAAAACGTGGAAGAGTGAGTTCGCATAGTTTTCTACAGCTACGCAACTGAACAAGCTACAGAAAGAAGTGCAGGCGGCAACGTTGCTAGTGACTATTGGCGAAGGAGGCCGAAAAGCATACAACAGCTTCAAGTTCGAGACTGAGGAGGACAAAAATGATGTTAACACCCTGCTTCGTAAATTTGAGGACTTCTACAGACCGGCAACCAATTTGACCTTCCAGGAATTCCGCTTTCGTGTTTTTCTTTATGGTGCCTAAGATTTGCAAAGAACACTATTACCTGTTGCATAGACCTGGTCATGCAAAGAAGGACACCACCAAAGTGTGACAAATCAGGCTTTCAGATATGCAATTGTCCGATTTGCCTCACCCTTGTATCAGGATGAAGTTGTTACTATTTTGCCTTCCTCACATAGTGGTTCTTTGAGCGAGTTATGTGATGTTATATCATAGGGTGGCATAGGGTAATTTTCTCTTCTCTTTTTCCGCAGGATTTAATGGCACACCATCATCACACATGTGAGCGTACAGTGAGGCACACTCTGAAACTTGAATAAAGTGATAAGTAGGATTTCAATTTTTGTCTTATCAATTACGCGAAGAACACTGATAATAATGTTTGCATGCTCCAGATACATACCTTCAGTTGAAAATGCAATGCACCTTTTCTTTATGGCTTTTTTCACACAGTTTCAGAAGACGCTGGTACGTCATTATCACGAGGAATGTTTGGAAATAGAGCTGCCAAATATTTCCTCGTAAATTCCCTGACTCATTTTTAAGATTGCATCTCCCGATTTTGGCGCCTCTGCATTATCATCAATTAAGTTGTCAACGATGTTTTTTAACATTTCACGAGAATGGAGGTATATGTCATGAAATTTCACAAGTTGGACTCCAGCCGTTCAAAGAAACATCTTTAAAAAGTCAGCTTTTTAAATGCAGGCACCAATTTTTCTGGCCAATGTTTGACCGTTCTTTTCATTCAGAACGCCCCACATACACGGCGTCCCAGATAACTAGAACCATTACATAAAAAACACCGGAGCGCTCTGCAGGAGTGAAATCAACTCGTTTTAAGCGTCTTGCGAAAGTGCACATATTTTCTAATACGCCTGGTTATCTAAATAACTAAGATTAATCAGCTAACCTTTTAAATATTATTTTAAGGGCCAAGATGTAAATTGTAAAGTTGTACGGCGCCTTGAGAAACACCCAATTAAAGTGTTTTGCAACGTAATCCGCTTTCGTGCTTTCTCCCTGCCTTCAAAGATCGCACATACGCGCCGCGCCCGCCCGCCGCGCCGCGCCCGCTCGTCGTGATTGGGAAAGCGAGTTGTCACGCGGTATTTTTTTGTATTTGTGGGCGTTTTTTGAAGGCTAGGAAAAAGGAGCATGCAAAGTGCACCTTGTTGAAAACAGTTTAATCGGGTGTTTCTTACAAAAACACTCGACGGGTACAAAACACTCGACGGCGGCGGCGGTAAGCTCACGTGGTTTGCGAATACTCGGACCGCAGATGACGTCACTTTGGGTTCCTTCGGTGGTGGAGCAGGTTTTCGCACCGTTGGACGGTTTGCCCCGAGGTCGATGAGAGCGACATACTCGCAGAGAAAGTACATTCCGAGGATAACGCCTTGTGCACAGTCTTGCAGAACGGCAAAATTTACAGTGGTCTCACCGTGGATCTCGACGCGAGCAGTGCTAATTCCGACTGGTGTGATATGGTGCCCACCGTCGGTCCGTATGTGCGGGCAAACTCAAGGTGTCGTCACTTTCCGAAAGCGTTGGAAGAGCCTCCCATTCAAAACGCAGTAGTCTGCTCCGGTGTCGACGAGTGCCGTCGCGTCGTCGCCGTCGATGATATCGTTGAGGTTATTTGACACAGTTGCAGAAACGTCGTTTCGGGACGTTGTGGCGTTAGAGTGGAAGAGGTTTGACGATCTTGGAGTATCTTGGCATCATTCTTCGTCGGCAACAATAAAAAACACAGCTTACATACCTATAATTTTTGTAGCATTGTTTGCTGTATCTACAAAACAGTTTCACTCTTGATTCGGTCTAAGCATCTCTCTTTTTTGTGTTTGAAGGTCTTCTACTTCAGGTCCAGTTCTGCCAGCTTATCATATATCGGGTTAGTTCAGGCTCATTATGAAATATCTCAAGCTAATATAGCTGGTCCTACTTTCAGAACACATTCAATTTTGCTCTTGCTTTTATCTCCTGTGCACTTTTGCTTACTTGAGGTCATCTTTTTTCCTGCTCCCTTCAGGGCTGAAGAGACCGCGTGTACCACAACCTGGATGCAGTGAACGTCTCTGAAAGCGGTGAGAACATTTACAACGTCTTGGCTTGTTAAAAAACACGTAAACAGAGGATCGGGATTGGCTGAAGTGTGATGTCGACGCTTTCTTTTTAATAATTTCTGCAACTGCATGCACCACCGAAGATAGGTAATTTTGTAATTTCCTAAGAAGGTCGCTGCGGAATGCCAGCCGTGGCTAGCTGTTAGTTCAAACTTTCTTGGAGGAAGCACAATTAGTAACCTCACATTAACGCTTTGCAATTTCAGCAGGATGCCAAGGGTGCTACTCGCCGCAGGGGGCACCTGTGAAAGCAGGTGTTTGGAGAGTGGCGTCTCCACGGACCCCGAGCCCCGCAGGGGGCGCCTGCACCTTAGGTGCTAGGTGCTTGGTGAGTAGCGTCACCACGACCCCAGCTGCGTGGGCCACCATGCCCGCACGGAGGGGGCACCTACTTTAGTAGGTGCTTGGTGAGTGGCGTCACTACGAACCCCGAGCCATGTGGGTTCGCCCACTCACGTCTGGCTGTGCGTGGCTTAACCCGTGTCCGGGGAAAAGGAGACCCTGGTGGTTGAGCTGAGCCCGGGGTATGTCTGGACCCCTCGGGGCCCCCCGGGCGAGGCAATACATCGCTTCGGCCCCTGCTTCTCGTAGACGGGTGTCCTGGCTTGGCCCGACCAGGATGATTCAGTCAGTCGCCTCTCCTACCCTCTTCTTACTTCTTTCACTTTTTCTCCCACCTCTTTCTCTTTTCTTCTCCACTCTCTTCCTTCCTTTTTCACCTTCTTAGGCGGCAAGGGCCAACCTTGAGTGGAAACCGGTCCTGTCCATGCAACCACACTAGGGCATAGTGCCCGGGCAGCACTGGTAGAGAAATTGTGTCAGTCAAGCCTTTCTTGCTATGGCACATTACCTACCTTCTTGTTGGGCTCCGTAGTGGGCGGTGTACCCGGGCACTGAACTTTCCTTCCCATCTTTATGGGTTGTCGTGCTAAGACCGTACTCGATCGGCCCCTGAAAAGGTCCGCACCGAAGTCCAAGTTCCAAAAAAGACACAAGCTACACCTGCCCGATTTCCAAAGTTTTTGATTCTTCACTCCAAAAGTGAGACACAGCTCTCGAAATTATCTCCTTTCCTTGTCGCAAAGACACTCGAGGGTGTTGTTGGTAAGGAATTTAAAGCCAGGAAAATGCCATCCGGTGACCTACTTGTTGAGATTGAATCAAGCGAGCTGAGTACTGCACTACTAGGTTTAACGTTTGTTTCTGGATATTGCATTTCTGTCTCTCCCCACCGAACGCTAAACAGCGTCCAAGGCGTTATTTCCGAGGATGACCTCCTTGACAGCTCTGAAAGTGAAATTGTTGAAGGCCTCTCCGACCAAGGTGTCAAGCTGCAAGACGTATCACCATACGTCATGATGGGAACGAGCTCAAGACAAAACATATCGTACTCACCTTTCAATCGACCGTCCTTCCTGAGGCTGTGAAAGCTGGGTACCTGCGCTGCAGGGCTCGGCCTTATGTGCCAAACCCCCGTAGATGCTTCAAATGCCAGAGATTCGGCCATGGCTCTCAGAGCTGCCGTGGTAAGGCCACCTGTGCAAAGTGCAGTAAGACCGACCACGAAGCTGATGCATGTACTAAACACCCTCACTGTGTAAACTGCTCAGAACCTCACCCATCATATTCCAGATCATGCAAGACGTGGAAAGACGAGAAAGAGGTCCTCACCTTGAAAGGTAAAGAAAACCTTCCTTACCCTGAAGCACGCCGTCGCTTTGCATTCAAGCGGAAAGGCGGCTACGCCCAAGTGGTGCAGCGGGGGCCTGCACCACTAACGGTTTCAGTGGCAACCCAGACGTCCTTTCTGGACTATGGGAAGCCACGGCAGTCCCCCACGCCCCAGTAGAAGATTCAGCTTCCAGGGCGTGCAATCTCGGCTGGTCGGTCTGCTGACCCTCCCAGCCAGAGCAAAAACACTAGCGCCCCTGCGGGACAGCAGCCTCTGCCTTCTCATGTAGAGGGTACGCAGGCTGCTTCCCAAGCTGCTTCTCAAGCTGAGGATGGGCCGGCGGCTACGGCAGCCGTCCCTCCTCTGCGATCTCCTTCCAGGGAGAAGGGTCGACACTCTCGCCCACACTCCCTGGAGAGAGCATCGAGGGAGCGGCTTGGCTCTCGTGCCGCTCCTGCAGCACCCAAGGGCAGGAACGAGTGAACTCGGGCAACACCCCGCCCAGCACTTCCTCCGCCCCTCCGGCTGGGGCTGGTCGTGGACGGGGCATGGCGCCCCATCCTCCGAGCCTGCCCAAAACAGCATCAAGGCCTCGCCTCAAGAAGTAGAGGCAATGGATGATAGCATGGAAGTCTCCATTCATGCGTCTGACAAAGACGACATGGAATGGCAGACTCCAAAGACTAAACACAAGAACAAACAATCCGTAATCCCCCCAAAGTGATGGTGCTGATCTATTGGTGCCATAAGCGGCAGATTTGTAACTTTTCATGTATTTCTTCTAGTTTTACAGGTTTAGCAGCGTTTTAATTCAATTTTGTTTATTACATTTTTAGAGGCATGGCTAAATTTCATTTCATGCAGTGGAACTGCCGCGGTGTTTTACGTCATATTGATGATGTTAATTTTTTATGGACGATTTACGTCCTATTGCTCTCTCTTTACAAGAGACGCACCACAATGATAATCATAAGTCAGTATTGCGGCGCCATCAAGTTTTTAGAAAAAGATGCCCCGCATCTAATTCATCTGGTGGAGTAGCTGTGGTTGTCCAGAATGGAGTTGCCTGCTCTCAGGTTCCTCTTGCTACGTCTCTTGAGGCTGTGGCTGTGCGTCTTTTTTTTGGACCGCCTTATCACTGTTGTTTCTATTTATAATCCACCAAACATTCCACTGCATCTTCATGACCTTCACCAGCTGGTTTTACAGCTTCCTCACCCATTTTTACTGTTAGGAGATTTTACTGCTCACCACCCCTTGTGGGGTAGTGCCCGTCAGGACTGGCGTGGTGGGGTAATTGAGCGATTTTTATTATCTTCTGGGCTGTGCCTTATGAACACGAGAGAGCCAACATTTTTTAGCGCGGCTCACAACTCCTTCACTTCTATTGAACTTTCAATTTCATCCTCCTTATTGTTTATTACATTTACATGGAAGTTTTAAGCAACCCCTTTGGGAGCGACCACTTTCCAGTCGTTCTGGATAGTCAGGTTTCTATTCCAAGCCTCATGAAACGTAGTCCACGTTGGACACTGGAAAAGGCAGACTGGGTTCCTTTCAGCCTAAACTCGGAACGCAAACCTTGCATATTCTTGCCATTAACGCATAATGAAGCCACCACATACATCACAGATCAGATAATAAATTCTGCCTTTCGCTCCATCCCTCAGACTTCCTGTAACATTGCCAAAAAATGTAAGCCACGGTGAAATAAAGAATGTTCAGCCACGAACAAAAAAACAGGATAGGGCTTGGGACATATTTCGGAGATATCCAACATCTCTGAATTTTATGGAGTTTCAAATAAATAGAGCTCAAGCTCGTTCAACCAGGAAGCAGGCGAAGAGGAAGTATTGCAAAGGTTATCTTACCTCTATCAGTAGCTACGTCCCAGCAAAGGAAGCATGCGAACGACTTCACAAGGTCGAAGGCAAATACCGTTGCTTTAAAGTTCCTCTTTTTCCCTCAGTAAATTCGTTGCGCGAAAAGGCTAATGTGTTGGGCAAACATTTTGCAGCCATTTCTAACTCCTCCCATTACTCTTCAGCGTTTTTGAAGTTTAAGACGGATGCAGATAGAACGAAAGTCAGCTTGGCAGGAGGAGCCTCTGCACCCTACAATCAACCGTTTACTACGATCGAGCTCCAAATGGCACCTAATATCCGGAAAATCTCGTCCCCCGGTCCTGACCGAATACATTATGAGATGATCCGACTCTTGTCGAAGGAATCACTCGCTGCCCTACTTGCTTATTTCAATCGTCTGTGGAAAGATTCACACTTTCCCTCCGAATGGAAGCGGGCAGAAGTTATTCCGCTGCTGAAGCCTGGAAATGACCCTTCCTTTCCTTCCAGTTACAGACCATTGGCATTAACAAGTTGCCTAGGGAAAACTTTTGAAAGGTTAGTTAATACGCGGCTTGTTTATTTCCTTGAACAACACAATATTTTGAATATAAATCAGTGCGCCTGTCGACCTGGACGCTCCACGACCGATCATTTAGTTCGTCTGGATACAATTGTACGCGAGGCTTTTGTGAATAAGCAGCATTGTGTATCTGTTTTTTTTTACTTAGAAAAGGCTTATGATACGACTTGGAAACATGGCATCCTGCGCGACATTTTTATGTACGGAGTACGTGGCCGATTGCTTCATTGCATAAAGAACTTCCTGAGTGGACCCACTTTCCGTGTCTGGCTAGGCACTACATTATCTGATTCGTTTCTTCAGGAAAACGTTGTTCCTCAGGGCGGAGTCCTAAGTGTCACTCTCTTCACCGTAAAAATTAATTCTTTCTGTCAGGTCATACCTCCTTTCGTGTCGTACTCCCTATATGTGGATAATATTCAAATTTCTGTGGCGTCTTGTAAAATGTCTAGCTGTGAAAGACAGCTGCAGCTAACCTATAAATAAAATGACTAAATGGGCAAATGAAAATGGCTTTAAGTTCTCTTCAGAAAAAAAAACAATTTGTGTCCCCTTTTTTCTGCGGCGTGGGCTTTGGTTGGATCCGACTCTCAGTTTAAATGGAAATCGCATTACAGTAAGACCAGAGCATAAGTTCCTAGGAGTGATTTTTGACCGTAAACTTAGCTATGTATCTCACCTCAAGTGGCTGAAGCAAAAGTGTATGCAGACAATGAATATCCTAAAAGTTCTTTCTCACAAGTCTCGGTGCTCCGACAAAAAGTGTCTGCTTCGGCTCTATTCCTCTCTTCTTCGATCACGTCTTGATTATGGCGCTATTGTATATGCATCTGCTTGGACGTGAGCATTGAAGATGCTTGATCTAGTGCACCATCTTGGGTTGCGTCTAGCAAGTGGTGCTTTTCGAACATCCCCTATCCCAAGCTTGTATGTTGACTCTAATGAAATGTCACTTGAGAAAAGGCGGCAGCTCCTTAGTCTAGTCTATGTTTACAAAGTTTTATCGGATTCTGGTCATCTAGCCCACTCTTATATTCGAGAGTCTCGATTTTGGCGTACCTTTGAACATAAGCCAACTGTTGTTCGACCCTTGAGTCTTCGTTTCGAGAACCTTCGTCTTTCCCTTGGCCTGCCTCGTGAAAATGTCTGTCTCCTAGCAAATGCATGTCATACTGCCCCATGGGATTTCAAGCCTATAACTTGTTATTGGTACTTCAGAAAATTCAATAAACATAATGTCTCCCCACTCATTTTACAGAAGGAATTCCTTGCACTGCAAGAAAAGTACAAGAATTATCATCAATCTCTCTCCTGCGGTCGTTCATACATTGGGAAGACCGGAAGATGTATCAATTGGTCGACTGAGGGAACATGCCACCTCCCTAGGGAACACCTCAGGCAGTAACTTGGTTAGAAATTGCAGCGACTGTTTGTGCTCCCCTTTATTCGGTCAGTGTACCATCCTAAAAAGACATCACGACTTTAGGACGCGGGAGATCGTGGAGGCCTTTTCGATATACAAAAGAGGGGAAGGAGCAGTCAGCTCTCCATCAATAACCCTGCTTGCCCAAGAAATAGAATTCCTTGAAGAACAACCTCGGCATATGCGGGAACGGCCGTAGTTTAGTTGACATTTTCCACGATCTTGGGTCACCATCAGGCGAAGACCGCTGGACATCACAATGCGCGGAATCTACACCAAGGCTCCTAAAAGAAGAAAGGCGGCAATCGCACGCTCAATGGTCTCCAGGTGGCGAAGGTTTTCAAGCCTGGGTCAGCAAACTATCGCACGTGCATTTTCTTCTTTCTTTTATTTTTATTTTATTTTCTTTTCTTTTCTTTTCTTTTCTTTCTTTTCTTTTGTTTTCTGGGTGCGCTTCGGTTGAAGGAATGGTGGTGCATGTTGGCACAGGGCATTCCCGTGAAAGGAGCTGCCGCGCGTGTGTTTGATGAAAAAAGCGCATTTTGGCACGCTCGAGTCTCGCGCACTTCATCCTCTTCTGAATAAATCGCATCAGTTGATAGTCAGCGCTCGTCCTGTCCTCTTCTCTTCTCTCTTCCTGTCGTCTTTGCGCTGTTAAAACACTAAGTATGAACCAACTAGCCCACCGCAGTACCTTATTGCAGTTTATTTCTTCTACATCGGGCCCTCTCTGTCCAAGTCTTCTTTCCCCCATTTCCATTTTCACCCGTCACCTTATACATGCGTCGTGCCGAGCTCGATTGCTAGCGTTTGCTCTTCAGCACCCATACATTCCTCCGGATGTGGCCGCTTTGGTTGGCCCTCTACCACCTTCCCGAGGTCACTGTCTTCGGATCTGCCGCATCCTCAGGTCAGAAGCCTGGAGGCAAATCCGCTTCTTCAAGGATTGCATTCATGACGCCTGCCACCGAGAAGCAACGTTCGATCAAGCCACAAGGCGCGTTCAGAGAGAACTACAAACCGCATCACGAATCACAGAGGTCCAGTGGCGTCAGATCCTGGCCACGCTACCCAAGAAAAGGGATTGCCGCTCACCGGAAGGTCAGGCAGTCCACGTCATCGGCAACACCGACGTGCCGGACAAGGCACGGCGTGTCCTTTGCCTCGGCCCCAAATTCTGCAATCAACCCGAACTAAGCAAGCCCGAGCTGCTTTCCATGGTACGAAGCACAGCGGCCCGCGCGGACGTAGAAACCGTCGAAGGAGTCATCCGAGACGGCGTGGATTGTCTCCGCAGATCATCAAAAGGCATCAGTTCGATTCGCACTGCGGACACAATCTCCGCGCTCCGTGAGGCAAATTTGAAGTTGCTCTTGTCGGACAAAGAAGGCGGGTTCGCCATAGTTCCCGACGACATCTACAATCAGAAGGCCGCGGAGGCCATCACAAGTAACTTTACATTATTGAAGAATTACAAACCTGAAAAGACGAAGAAGGAAGCCGTCAAGTTATGCGAGCGGCTAAATCTAACAAAACTCGCTTCATCAGTGAGGAGTTGCAAAGGCCTTTCCCTGGAAGCCTTCTTCTCGGCCAAGACACACAAGATGGCTTGCCCTTTTCGGGTCATCGTCTCCGAACGAGGAACATGGCAGCGCCTGCTGGGGCACTACCTTCAAAAGTCCTTATCCGTCCTGGAAGTTGAAGATCCCTACCTGGTCAGAACACCGTCCATGGTGTCAGATTACCTTCACCAATTGCCCAAAGGGAAGGTATTGGCCTTCTCTGTGGACATTAAGGACTTATACTATTCCCTTCCTCACGACTCTATATGTGAAACAGTCATCGACGGCATTGACAGACATGGACCTCTAAAATTTCAGAACACAGTCGGTATCACAGCTGAGGACTTCGTGAATCTCCTCATGCTTTACTTACGCTCCACAACAGTAGTGTTCAGGAGTGAGTTTTACCGGCAACGCGAAGGTGTTTGTATAGGATCATGCATAGCCCCGGCGCTCAGTGATCTACTCCTAGCCTTCTATGACAGATTATTAGAAATTTCACTCCGAGACTCGTCAGTCATCAAGATATTTCGATACGTTGATGACTTTCTTGTCTTGTACAGACCATCCGATGACACTGGATCAAAAGATGTGGGAGAGATTTTTAATACGTTCAAGTCTACTCTTCGCCCGCTCACTTTGACAATTGAGCTCCCTGAGGGGCAACAGCTGCGATTTTTAGATTTGACACTTCTATTCGGAGATCATGTCTGTTGGCAGTATTCGCCCCGCTCTAAAAAATCCTTCCTTCCGTTTTCATCCGCACATTCCAAGCTAGTCAAGAGAGGCATTGCTGTTGCAGCCATAAAAAACGCCCTTCACCGGTCTTGTCACCACCAAGTCTCGAGTAGCTTTACCACTCAAGTGAATCGACTGAAAACTGCAGGCTTCCCAGATCATCTTATATGCAGCGTGGCGGAGAGGCTTCTACAAGAGTCTCGTAGGCAAGCTGAACCTTGTCAAAACGTAACCAAGGAAAAGTTACCCACGGCAGTCATCCCGTATCTACATGGAATCTCCCACAGCCTCAAGAGAATTGCAGCCAAGGCAGGAGTCAGAGTTGTGTTCTCAGCACCCAACAAGCTTGGCCGGATGTGCAAAAAGGTGAATTCTACATCCCTCTCCATCTCCCACACACCATGCGGGAAGAAGCACGCGAGACAATTCATGGAATGTACAGAAGGTGCTGTATATGACATACCTCTCTCCTGCGGTCGTTCATACATTGGGCAGACCGGAAGATGTATCAATGATCGACTGAGGGAACATGCCACCTCCCTAGGGAACACCTCAGGCAGTAACTTGGTTAGACATTGCAGCGACTGTTTGTGCTCCCCTTTATTCGGTCAGTGTACCATCCTAAAAAGACATCACGACTTTAGGACGCGGGAGATCGTGGAGGCCTTTTCGATATACAAAAGAGGGGAAGGAGCAGTCAGCTCTCCATCAATAACCCTGCTTGCCCAAGAAATAGAATTCCTTGAAGAGCAACCTCGGCATATGCGGGAACGGCCGTAGTTTAGTTGACATTTTCCACGATCTTGGGTCACCATCAGGCGAAGACCGCTGGACATCACAATGCGCGGAATCTACACCAAGGCTCCTAAAAGAAGAAAGGCGGCAATCGCACGCTCAATGGTCTCCAGGTGGCGAAGGTTTTCAAGCCTGGGTCAGCAAACTATCGCACGTGCATTTTCTTCTTTCTTTTCTTTTCTTTTCTTTTCTTTCTTTTCTTTTGTTTTCTGGGTGCGCTTCGGTTGAAGGAATGGTGGTGCATGTTGGCACAGGGCATTCCCGTGAAAGGAGCTGCCGCGCGTGTGTTTGATGAAAAAAGCGCATTTTGGCACGCTCGAGTCTCGCGCACTTCATCCTCTTCTGAATAAATCGCATCAGTTGATAGTCAGCGCTCGTCTTGTCCTCTTCTCTTCTCTCTTCCTGTCGTCTTTGCGCTGTTAAAACACTAAGTATGAACCAACTAGCCCACCGCAGTACCTTATTGAATTATCATCAATTTTACACTGATGGAGCCGAGTCTTCAACTTATGTAGGCTCAGCTGTACATTCAAATTCGTTTACACATGTGACACGGCTGAATACTGTTGCTAGTATTTTTACTGCCGAGCTATATGGCGTGCCGTCCGCACTTGACTATATTATCCGGAGCAAAGTGATGAAAGCAGTTATTTTTGTAGACTCTCGGAGCGTTGTTACT